>PVIU01002557.1:0-168434 GCA_004026605.1 Ondatra zibethicus | reverse complement strand
CGCTCTAAAACACCTCCAGAGTCTCCGCTCTAAAACACCTCCAGAGTCTCCGCTCTAAATCACCTCCAGAGTCTCCGCTCTAAAACACCTCCAGAGTCTCCGCTCTAAAACACCTCCAGAGTCTCCGCTCTAAAACACCTCCAGAGTCTCCGCTCTAAAACACCTCCAGAGTCTCAGCTCCAAACTCGGGGCATAACGGTAGAGCATGGAGCAAATGCTGGACCAGGTTGATGGAGGGAGAAAAAAAAAGGGGGGTCTCTTCTGGAAAAGCTGGCTGCCTGTGTCCCATGAAGTTATGCATCGTGTCATTACTTAGAAAGTGTACCAAATTCTGCCTTCAACTTCACTGTTTCTCAAATGGATGAACTCACATAACTACTGCCCAAACCTTTAATCGCCAACTATTAATTTATAGTAAGGATTTTTATATATATATGTGGGGGGGGGGAACTCGGTTCTCTTTTGTTAGTTCAGGGAAGTCTATGGTATACTCGTTACATTTGTTTGTAACATTTGAAGTAAGAGCAGGAACATTTAGTCAGTAGATTTTAATTTTTTAAGAAAAAAATTGAGAACTCCAGAATATCAAGGACACAAATGAGTTCTTTTTTTACCTAAGAGTAAATGTTCCTTGACTATTACTCTTTCTTGTGTGTGCCTCCCCCATAATCTGTAGTAAGTGAACATTTTTAACCAGGTTATAGTCTATTCTATATTTGTGCGGTGGTAATGGAAATGGACCCCATAGACTCATAAGGAGTGGCACGATCAGGAGGCGTGGACTTGTTGGAGGAAGTGTGTCACCTGGAGTGGGCTTTGAGGTCTCAGATGCTCAAGGCAGGCCCAGTGTCTCACTTTCCTCCTGTTGTCTGCGGATCCAGATGTGGAACTCCCAAACTACCTCTCCAGCCCCAGTCTGCCTGTGCGCTGCAGGCTTCCCGTCACAACAACAGACTCTAAACCGTAAGCCAGCCCCAGTTAAATGTCTTCTTAGAGGACTTGCCGTGGTCACGGCGTCTCTTCAGAGCAATCGAATCCTAATGAAGAAGTTTGGGAATCTTTGAGTCTCTCTCGTGTCTACACATTTCTTCTCCGAATCAGTTGGTGTTAACTGTAAAGGATTAAATTGCAAAGGACAAGCTTCTTCCTGTGTTCCATTCAGTGCTAGGACGTGTTACCCGAGGCTGGACCATTTATAGGGAATAGAGATTTATTTCCTCGGGCTCAGGAAACTGAGAAGTCCCAGATCCAAGAAAGCAGCAGCCGGTGAACATCTTCTGGCTGTCATCATTCTGGAGACACAGGGCATCTGGTTGTACAGATTTTGAAAAGAGAATTAACAGAGACCAGAGCCATTGGACCCCAGCTGGTGAATCTTTGGCAGGCAATGCTTGGAGCTAGTAGTTATGTATGCTTGTTTTAGTCATAATTTATAGTGTTTGGGGATATTGAAGGTGATTCTAATGATGGAGTTTAACAAAGCCCTCTTTAACCTCATCTTAAGACTCCCACTGATCTGTCTCGTTCTTTGGGGCCACTGCCCTCGGTTGTTCAATTTGCAGCACCTGGAAACCATCATTCCATATGTTTTGTTCAAGATTTTAGTCATTTCTCTCAGTGGTTAGGGAGAAAAGGATCCAGCTCCTGTGTTAGTGACTTTTGTGTCACTGAGAGCAAATACTCAACGGAAACAACAATACTGGAGAAAAGATTCATTCTGGTTCATCCAGAGGGTGGCAGTCCATCATGGTGGACAGTCCGAGCAGTGTGACGCAGCCTGTGACAGTGGAGGCGTGTGCAGGGGCCATTTACAAGGAAGCAGAGAGTAGCTTGGCTGAAAGCAGCAGGGCCTGGGAACTAACTTAAAACGCCACCTGCCTAGTGGCCTGCCTCCACTACCAGGCCCCAGCTTCTAAAGCTAACGACCCCAATGGCCTCCAAACAGCACTATGGTTTGAGAAACAAGCCTCAAACCAAGAGCCTGGAGGAGGGACATTTCAGAATAAAGCCACAGCAGACCTTATTACTTCATGCTCCCTGAAAGTAGCATGTCTATCTATCCACGCTGTAAATTAGTTGTCAATCTTACCTATGTGGTGCAGTCACTTAGGGGAGACGTAAAGAGTTGACGTAGACTCCACTCCTGGCCAGTGCGACCAGCTTCTTTCGGATGGGTGGTCTCAGCATCAGCACTGTTTTTTTGTTTTTTTTTTTTTTTTGGCAGTTCTCCAACTTTATTTGAGATTCAATAGGTTAGTTCTCATCCACATTGACTGTCTGTAGATTTTTGAATGTGGTAACAGGCACATAAGTTACCAACGTGTGGCGCTTGTTTGGTGAGTCCTCATCCTCATTACGTTTTCTGGACAAACATACCCGGATATGGTATGGAACATTCCTTATTCCTTTAGCCCAGACGGCTTTATTGAGCCTGGTATCAATCCGCACATCTGGAGTCCCCATCTCCTTCATGGCAAATTTCCGGATTTCTTTGAGTGCCCTACGGGCACGCTTCTTGAAGCCCACGCCATGGATGCGCTTGTGGATGTTGATCGTGTATTCTCGGGTCACTACCTAGTTGATGGGAGAACGGCCCTTCTCCTTCTCGCCACCCTTCTTTGCGGGAGCCATTCTGCCGGGCCTAAACTGGAAAGGACGGGCCTGTGGGAAGGAAAGCCGCCGGCATCAGCACTCTTTAGAGGCACTCTAGATTTTTCACGCACTTCTGGGGCTGGGTGCTAGAACCTCTCCGTTAGGTAAACTGTCCCATTTCTAAACAACACTGAGGAAAGTTGGCGATCTCTCGCTCAGGTCTAGGAACGGCGCTTGCTTAAATCCTTTCCCCTGTGCGGACACTTTGGCCTGATGGCGAGTGTTGAAACAGGGTCTGACCTACTTTTTATGTGAGCCACAAATATGGGAGATGGGTTTAATAAGCCGAGTGAAGAGATGGGAACATTGAACGGCCATTGAAAGAAATTTGTGGCAGAGGCGGTGAGGGCCCAAGCTCAGGCCGTAGCAGTGAGACTGGGGGGCAAGGGATTTAAGGATTCCTCAGTTAGACTGGAAGGTATTCATGGTGGGCAGAGCAAAGGAAATGAGAGAGACGGTGGAAACAAGCGCTCTTGGCCCTCTGACTTACAGGTTCTGCCAACTGTGGGTAAGAGAGGTCCCAAAGCAAAGCAATACACTAGTAAAAACAATACAAATGAAAATCAGTGGCATTTCCATTGTATTAGACGGTGTGGGCCAGCTAGCGATGTGAACGTGTTCAGGATGATTCGTGCAGGTTACCTGCAGATAGAAAGCCATTTTTGTGGATGAGGCTTAAGCTCCACAGATTGGTTCCTGCAGGAAGTCCAAAATGAGTTTCTTCAGGAAGGTCCTGGAAGAGACAGTGGGGCTTCTGATGTATGTGAACATGGCCTTCTGGCAGATAATTAGTTTCTTTCAAGACACTGAAAGCAAAATCAATATAGTAGATAACCACAGAATGGAGAGAAACAACTCCGTTGTTGGAGTATTTATATGAAATCCTGCTTGACTCTAATTTTTTGTTTGTTTGTTTTTGTTTGTTTGTTTGTTTTTTAATTTAACCACAGCTGAGGCCCAATTCCTGCTTCTTCTGGAGCGAGGGTAGAGAGTGGAGCAAAAATAACATGTCATTTAATTCTTAGTCTGAGTTTCTATCGCTGTGACAAACACCATGACTGGAAGGGCAGCTTGGGGAGAGAAGAGTTTATTATGCCTACTCCTCTGTATCATAGCTCATCATTAATGACAGTCAGGACAGGAGCTCAAGCAGGACAGGAACCTGGAGGCAGGGGTTGATGCAGAGGCCATGGGGGAGTGTTGCTCATTGGCTTGCTCCTCATGGCTCACTCAGCCTGCTTTCTTTCCTTTTTTTTTTTTTTTTGGTTTTTTGAGACAGGGTTTCTCTGTAGCTTTGGAGCATGTCCTGGAGCTAGCTCTTGATGACCAGGCTGGCCTCGAACTCACAGAGATCCGCCTGCCTCTACCTCCCAAGTGCTGGGATTAAAGGCGAGCGCCACCACTGCCCTGCTTCAGCCTGCTTTCTTATAGCACCCAGGACCACCACTTCAGGGAGGC
Organism: Ondatra zibethicus; assembly: GCA_004026605.1. Classification (NCBI taxonomy): domain Eukaryota; kingdom Metazoa; phylum Chordata; class Mammalia; order Rodentia; family Cricetidae; genus Ondatra; species Ondatra zibethicus. The sequence goes on along the minus strand of PVIU01002557.1, from coordinate 164,324 downwards.
ACCACCCACAATAGGCTGTGCCCATCCCCATTGTTGCTAATTAAGAAAATGCCCAATCTTAAAGAGGCATTTTCTCAGTTGAAGTTCCCTCCCTTCGGATGACTCTAGCTTGTGTCAAGCTGACATAAAACTAGCCAGCACCAGTGGTGAGGACCCTTTGCGATATCAGAAGACCTGCCGAGAAGACTGCACATGGTGCAGAAGACCGATGGCGATGGTGTTCATGGCTGGAGGGCAGTCACAGACAAAGGGAAGGTGTCCCCAGGTGACACCCCAATCCCTACTGTATTGGTACCCCTGTCAAAGCCCGCATGTATAAATGTGCACCGTGTGCATGCCTGTGCCCAAGGAGATCAAAAGATAGCTTGGGCTCCCCTGGAGCCAGAGTTACAGATGGTGGTGAGCCATCATGTGGGTGCTGAGAACTGAACCCGGGTCCCCTGGAAGGGCAGTCAGTCCTCTTGGCCAATGGCTGCTCTTCCAGGGCCGAGAGATCTCTCCAAGCTCTATAAACAATGATTTTTTTTTAGTACTTTTGACATGCCAGATTCTATGCTATGCACTTTATAAACATTCAGTCCTCACTATGACCCTGTAAGAATGATACTAATTATTATCCACAATTGCATAAGAAGCCAAGCAGTTTGACAAGGTCACATAGCTGTGGGAGAGCAGACGTCATGCTTAACATGCAGGTACACTAAAGGTCTGTGTTCTGCCCAGTGGAGTCATTATTTTCATTTGTCTATGTTTAAAAACACTTCCTTTGCAATGCCACTAAGTCTACATTTCCTTAAAAATAAATCAAAATAGAGCTGTGAGTCACTAGAAAGAATCAACTTTAAAATTCTTTGCTAGAACTAAGACAAAAATGACCTGTCCTCAAGTCAGTACGCATTCGAATAGATCACTGGCTTTAAAACAGTAAAGTGTATTACAAAGTCTGACCTTGTGAGGGCTCATTTTCTAATTCATACAGCAAAACCCATGAAGGTCATCACAGAGAATCGGATGACTTGTTTAGAAAAAGGAAGTGGGCGTGGACACGACTGGGACTATCTCCCCCAACTTCAGAGCACGCCATATTCCACGCCATAGTGGAAACGAGTGAGCTGCAAATTTAAAGGAGAATCTGGGACCCTCTTCAGACAACAAAGCCACAAAGTGACTGGGGCCTACTGCCCAAAATAATAGGCACATGTGTTCAGAATCATGCCCACCTTGTGGCCTCGCCCACTGCACACCCACTTTCCAAGGCTAACTGGCAGGTGAAGCAACAGGAGAAATGGTGACGTGGAGAAGCTACCCTTCATGAGCAACAGAAACAGCCTCTCCTCTCAGCATCTCTATTAGTGACAAAGCACTATGACCAGGGAAACCTATAAAAGAAAGAGTTGAATTGGGCTCTCCACTCTGGCTCACAGACAGAGAGATCGGAAGAGAGGTTTGATCCTTGAAAATCGGACTGAGCTGAAGAGCTTGGCCCTGGTATCAGTCGTATGAGCTACTAGCTATACATATTTCAGTAAAAGCAAACTGAGAGCCGAATCTGGTGGAGGGCTAGCCAGGCACGTGGTTGGTGGTGCACTTTGTTAAGCTAAGCTTTGGAGTGCCTTACCCAGAGGGTAGATGAGAAATAGTACAAGGACCAGGCATGGTGGTGCGTGTCTATAATTCCAGAACTCAGAAGTGGGACAGGAGGATTGCCACAAGTTCAAAGCTAATTGGTCTACGTAGCCAGTTCTAGGACATCCAGGGATACAAAGTGAGATCCTGACTCCAAAGAAACAAACAAATCAATCCATAAAGGTAAAAGAATCAAACACAAGACCAGAGAAATACTGAGTCTACAAACCAGACATTGATAAGGACCAGGAAGGCAGGCCACCACTCCACTAGGAGATAAGCAAAATGCCTGTAGAGGCGTGGCAGGGAGCACAAACACACACAGCAGGTGAGGTGTGAGAATGGGGAAAAAAAGTTAAACTACAGGAAATAGTGAGGGTCAAATAAAATATATCTGCAGCAGCAAGATAGATTCTACCAGCAGAGGTCACTTGTGGGTGGCATTTATTGTCACAGCATCCAGGTCTCTTGGGTGAGCAGCTGTTACCAATGGAGAGGCTCCAGTTTGGAAGTGTCCTAAGCAGCTAGAAGTCACTATAGTCTTCATAAAGCACAAAGGAAGCCTGGCTGCTTCTGGTCATGTGACAAAAGAGTCAAGGTGAAATAGATTTATTTTTTCAAGTTATACAGACAAATGCTTGAAGTTCAGTGTGTGTGTGTGTTTAAAAGACAGGATCATGAACAATGACATCCAGAGCCAAGGGTGGTGGCACACACCTGTCATCCTAGCACTTGGGGAAATGGAAGCAGAAAGGTCAAGAGTTTGAGGCCAACTCGAGTTATATGAGATGCAGTCTCAAAACACAACAAACAAATCCAAACAGCAATGAAAACAAAATATTCACATTCTAGTTGCGTTAATGCCCGCCTTTGAAGTAGCTTGATCTTCCTTTTCTCTCCTACCACTCCTACTCCCTTCCCTGTTCTGCCATCTCCCCAGTGCCTTAGAGATCTCAGCAACTTGCAGGTGAGATTTGAAACTGAAACGTAGGCCGAACTAGCTGGCCGTGTCTCATAGTTGCTTTTAAAAATATTGTGGGAGGTGCCCCAGCATGCATGTGGCGGTCAGAGTGATGCAGTCTAGGGGTCCAGGAATGGGCTCATTTTGTTTGTTTCTGGCAAGAATTAAAAGTTAGGAAATGTGTTACCAGAAAACTCCCAGTGACACCTGGGAAGCTAGGGTTCCCTCTTCAGCGTTCCTCTCATTAATAAAATAATACAAGAATGGACTTAAACAGAAGATTGAGTTGAAAAGGAACACCTTAGGACAGGCTGTAGTGGTATATAATTTGTATTTAATAAATAAGTCTTGCCTGAAGACCAGAGGCAAAGCTAAAGCCACTAGAGGTCAGGCAATGGAGACACACACTTTTAATCTGTGAGTTCAAGGCCACCCTGGGCTACACAAATCAATGCAGAAACAAATCCAGGTAGTGGTGGCTCACACCTTTAATCCCAGTTCTAGGGAGTCTCACATCTTTAATCCCAGCCCTACAGAGAATATAAAATAGGAGGGGAGAGAGGTTTAGGCCGCTTAATTTTGTGGTCGCCCAGCCTTGGCAAAGGTTTTCTCTAGTGGCGGGCTGCTTTGCTTTTCTGATCTTCATATTGAAGGCCACTATCTGTCTCTGGGTTTTTATTGTTCGTACTACAGCAGGCAAGATGTAAATCTCGCAGCTGCCTGCAAGGAAGGAGAACAGAGAAAAGAGGGAGCGAGAGCCGGGTTGCAGCACAGAGGTCAACCGCTGGGCAGCGGGCAGCCACAAGGTGAGCGGAGAGCTTAGGAAAAGGAGTACAGAAGCCCACGATGTTAGTCATGGAGTTTAAAAGCATATTTAGGCTCTGGCCAGCATCTTAAAGAAAAAGACAGAAGAAAAAGAAATAGTTACACCTTTCTGAGTTGGCCTCAGTAAGGTAGGAATATGCAGAGTGAGTTCTCTCTTTCCATCTTTATGTGGTTTCCAGGGATCAAACTTAAGTCTTCAGGCTTGCATGCAAAAGCCATGACCCGCTGGTCTATCTCTCTTTCAGGCACAGTTGCTTTTACCTTATGGAATCTTAAAGGGGCCATCTGCTCCCTGACAGTTCACGATACACAGGCCAAGAGCTGTGGCTAACTAGGTTGGTGGAGCCTGGCACAAAAGAGCACCCCATGCAATGGTTTGCCATGTAACCATGCATCTTGGCATGCCATTTAAGAATGAATAGTTAAGGTCATAGCTAGGAGGAAGCAAGGTAATTAATTACTCCCAGACTTTACTTCATCATGGATATGTGTGCATGTCGGCATGAGTCCTTGACTGCACATGCGTGTGTTGGCCACAAGTCAATCTTGGATGTCATTCCTCTAGAGTCCTCCACTTTGTATATTGGGGCAGAATTTCTTAGTGTATGCTGGGGATTGAACTCATTCGTTATGCATGCACAGCAGACACTATACCAAATTGAACCATCTTCCCAGTATCATAAACATGTTAACATCAGCTTTGTTTTCTAAAATACTGAATTAAAATATCATTCATTAGATTTTGCTTTATCGGACTGATATGAGAGTGGAATTCTCTCGGATCCAGGTTAAATGATAAATGACTATAAGAAGTTTGTTCCTCCTTTGGTTAGAATTTCCAAAAACTCGTCGCGAACTACAGTAGCTTTGGGGCTGACATGAAAATGAAGGAAATGGCAGGCAGGCAGGCAGAAGGTGAGATTTTTCTCCTTAGAACTTACTTGATTGTTTAACTTACTTCAAGCTTTCTGGAGTGGCTTCTTGATGCTTTTGAACCCCTGCCAGCTGAAAGAAGTGGGGGGGAGGCACCCCAGCTGTTTTAAACTGCCAAGAAATTGGCTTCCAGTGGTTCCAAGTGAAGAAGAGAGAATTTGTCTTTGTTGTCTGCTTCGCCTTTCTCTTGGGAGTGAGTACTTGATGAGCCCTCTTGATTATGCAGATGGGAGCCAAGTACCAGTTAGGGGTGGCTACTGAGACTTAGTTGTCAAGAACTTGGCTTCATGGACTTCCCATGAACAAAGTATTCTGATTAGTGAGGATAAAAGCTGGCCCATGAGGAAGGGGTGCAATCACAGATATTTAATAATTTTGACTAGTCTTAAGAAATACTGAAGTCCTTTAGTAGTGAAGAATCCATATTAGACTTTCAAATGATTCATTTGGATGTCAGCAAGAACCGTCTCTGTGTGTGTATGGAGGGAAAATACCATGGAAAACCATTAATGACTAGTTAATCAAGTAAAGATTTATAAGTCTCCATTGTGATATTTTGCAGCTCTTCTCAGAAATACAGAATTGTGAATGGAAATATAAATATATATATATAGTTTTTGTTTCTCTTTTTCGGTTTTTCGAGATAGGGTCTTTCTATGTAGCTGTGGCTGTCCTGAAACTCTGTAGACCAGGTTGACCTTGAACTCACAGAAATCCACCTGCCTCTGCCTCTGCCTCTGCCTCTGCCTTTGCCTCCTGAGTGCTGGCATTAAAGGTGTGCACCATCACTGCCCAGCAAATAGAAATATTTTTAAAATCCAAAAATAGGTTACGTATGTATGTATCTTCCTTCCTTTGTTCCTTCCTCTCTCTCTCTCTCTCTCTCTCTCTCTCTCTCTCTCTCTCTCTCTCTCTCCTTTCTTTCTTCCTATCATCTGTCTATAGTGGTATATTATTTGTGTTTAAATAAAGCTTGCCTGAAGGTCAATGCAAAGCATCCAAACTGGTCAGCCATATAGTCCAGGCAGTGGTAGCACACACCTTTAATCCCAGCAGCCACACTAGCTAGCCATAGAGGCTGGGCAGTGGTGGTGCACATCTTTAACCCCAGCACTAGCGAGGAATATAAGACAGGAGAAAACAGGTTTTGCACTCAGTCTCATTCTGAGGATTCAAGGAGGCAGGATCGCCATTTTGGTTTGAGATAGAGGTAAGAGTTAGTGGCTGGCTGTTTTGCTCTTCTGATCTTCAGGCAAACTTTATTTATTAAAACACAAATAATATACCACTATATCTGTGTGTCTTCAGAGATAAGGTAGCAGATAGCTACGTTCAAAGGCAAGGACCAAGGGTGGACATGACTATATTGTTCTTAGCAAACTTTTTTATCATTCAAAAATCCAGTCTCAGCTTTAAACGAGGATTTGCCATTCCGCTTACTTCTCCTTGTGGGTCCCAAGATAATCCTGGATGATGTCTGCTCCTAGAGCAACTTGCCCCATCCTAGAAAATGACTTGGGTTTTAATGATGGTGGATTGTCAAGAATGCTTGGAAGCTTTTAGGAATTTATGTCAGTATTGTTTCTGTTTCCAGAAATGTATTTATTGACCATACTATCAGCCTGTACAATTTTTAAGGTTTATTATCTATAATCAAAGCAATGAGAATTACACAGAATCCACTCAAGCCTTTTCTCACTTCCAAAACCCCTCTGAGAAATTTGCATACCGCATTTCTTACATGATCTCCCCTCCCCCAACATCGGATGCACATAAACAGTGGCTGTTGAAAGGCTGGGCGGGCCGTTCATGAGTAAATTACCACCAGCTGTCTGAAGGCTTGTTCATAGTTTCCTTCTTTGAGGTTTTTGTTACAGCTGACAGACAAGGCTAGCCAACGAAGGGGGTGGTTATGAATACACATGTGTATGCGCGCACGTGCACACACACACACGCACACGCACACGCACACACACGCACACACATGCACACACACGCACGCACACTCCTGAAACACAGAGCAAAAAAGACGTTAGGGAAACTGCTTATTCAATTTCAGAGCTTCGTCTTATGATATGGCAGGAAGCTGAGAAATGAAAATTTGGGATCAGTGGCCTAGGCCTAGAGAGCACTTTGTAGAACAAAATTAATTCATAACTGCTATTGTAGAATCAAGGAATCATTTGTGGTATGCAAACATCAATTTTAAAAAGGGCTATGATTTATTGAATATTTAAAACACACCAGGCAATGAATTAAATATTCAATATAGACAAGTTTGTTTTGTTCTTGCAGTGACCCATCAGCTATTTATTGTCATTAACCTTATTTTATAAAATCTACAGACTCTGTAATAGCCTAACCAAGTGATAGGGCTGGACTATAGAGCCACTAGTCCTAGCAGCCATTTGACATTGGCTGTGCTGCCCTGCCCTTCCATGTAAGTGGGACCCTCTGTAGCCCCTCAGGAGAGGAGGGGGAGACTTTTCCTTCTACTAGTGAAAACGAACTTTGTCCAACCATTTTCTTAGTGAAAAAAAAATTAAGCTGGGCATGATGACACACACCTTTAATCCCAGCAATCAGGAGGCCGGGGCAGGTAGATTTCTGAGTTCGAGGCCAGCCTGGTCTACAGACTGAGATCCGGGACAGCAGGGCTACACACACAGAAACCCTGTCTCAAAAAACAAAAAAGCAACAAAAACAGCAACAACAACAACAAAAATTAGCTGATGATTATGCCAGTTTCTGGGATGAAATGTGCTGTCTTGATAAATGTGCAACAATCAGAACAAGCTGACAATTTTTGAAGAAAAGCAATGAATTTTCAATATTAAATTTGTGATAATTTTTTTAAATTATATTTATCCTTGGTGCCTACTCTTGTGTTACCTTCTTTTTTTCTGTTACACCAATTCCAGGAGATCCGCAGTCACTGCATGCATGTAGTTCACATACAATCATATGTGCAGGAAAAACATACAAATAACAAATAATTTTTAATAAGAAATATTAAGATCCTAGAATCCCCTTTGAGCCAATGCCAAAGGCAGTGACCCAAAGACCTTTCTCCAGGCCTCACCTTTTAGGAGTCCTGCCACTTCTACATAGTGCCATTCTGAGGGTCTAGCCTCCAACACATAGGCCTTGGGAGATGTTTAATTTCTAAAAGACTTCCTTTTTCTCTCTAGAATTCTGTTAGGTCTCCTTACATTTCTTCATTTTTGGCGTGGAGCACAGCATGGATACCACGCACCCACAATGCATTTGATTGAGCGAGGAATTAATTATTTTTCTAATTTTCCTTCCTGGGTCCCATGAGAAATTCCTGTTGGGACTCTTATTTGCATTTATTTATTTATCATTTTGCTTTTGCTTTTTGAGACAGGGTCTCACTCAGGAGCTCTGGCTTGCCTAGAGCTTGTCACGTAGACCAAGCGGTTATCAAATTCACGAGGATCCTCTTGGGTAATTAAAGGAGTGTGCCACCACAGCCTGGGCCAGGCCGTCTTCTTTCTAAAAGTCTGCTTCAGTCAAGGGCTTTCCTCCTCCTCTCTGTGTGTTCTATTTTAACTCTACGTGTAGTCGGACCTGTGGTATGATTTAAGGAATCGTGTGTGGTTTTCCACACCAGCTTTCAATCCCACACCCAGGGTACAGCACAAGCCCTGCTGTTGGTTGGACTCACATTGACTTGAAGGCACTCAGGTAACTAAACTGTCCTTGAACTGTATCAGCTTGTGGGAATGACTCGAAGTCCCATCGATGTCAGTTACCTCCGGACTACCACGTCTTTGTGGAAAATACAAGTCCCTTTAAAAGGCCCCTCTCTTTTTAATCCCCACGGTTGTTTTTCATTTTCTGAAACTGCTCCTGGCCTGAGCGCTCTGCGGCTCTGGGCACAGCTGCCCCGCCACCTGCTGTGTGGTCTTCTGAGCACACGCCCTCCACCCAGGCCCTGCTTCAGCTATTGCCGGACTGTCCTTTCCACTCCTTCACAGCCAACCATTTCTCTCCATGTTACTTGGGTACATCCATCCAGGTCACAGTTCTCCCCATTGGGTCCTCTTAGGGGCCCATAAAACATGTAGCAGCCTTGAACTTATCAACTCCAGTAGAGGAGGTGTCCCCATGTGAGAGTTTATATGTACTTGTCTCTCCGTCTATGCAGGTTTCATGTCCATGGATCCAACTGGCTTTATCAGAATGGTTAGGGCTAAAACTGTGCGCGCGGAACACACAGACTTTTTATCCTGCCATTATTTCTTTGCTGAAATTGTTTATTTATTTTGTGTGTATGGGTGATTTGCCTGAGTGTGTCTGTGCCTTGTGTGCCTGGTGCCATGAGGCCAAAAGAGAGTGCCAGATATGCTGGTACTGGAGTTACAGACCATTGTGAGCCGCCATGTGGGTGCTGGGGCTCAACCTGGCGCAACCAGAGCAGCCATTTCTCCAGCCCCCTTGGGAGACAGTCTAGATCCGACGATAACACGGTGTACTAGCTGGTGTTCCGCACTGTGAATGCGTCCTTTCACTCTTGCGCCGTCCTAATCCCTTTCCGTCCACGCTGATCCCATTCCCTGAAGAGCTGAAAGGGTACTCTTATAAATTAACTTATAATTATCTCCACTTGACAAAAGCCACACCCACATTTCTCTCCAAAAATGCTCTCTTTTACTTGGTTTACGTGGGTCTGCCCTCACGTCTGATGTGGGAAAATGGACCCACTAGGTTTTTAGAAACTTCTTCATACAGTGGAGAGGCCCGCACCTAAGATTCTTGAATGGTGTTTATTTAAATGGAAGACCACGTGAGGCTCTTTCTTACATGAAGTCCCATGGGTCTAACAATCACATCTTAGATTTGATTTTTGCCTTGAAGACACTTTTTTGGGGGGGTGGGGAGGAGTGGTATCCCTCTGGGTGTATCTGGCTATCCTGAAACTCACTCTGTAGACCAGGCTGGCTTTGATCTCACAGAGAGCCAGCTGCCTCTGCCTCCTGAGTGCTGGGCCTAAAGGCATGCACCACCGCTGCTTGGCTGAAGCTACTTCTCATTTTGAAATTTCACTGACTGGGAAGATGAGAAGTAGTTGGTTTTTTAAAAATCTAACAAGCCTGGCTCTTCACACGCCTCTGAACTCTGCTTAAAAAATTGAATGGTCCATGTCGGCCATGGTGGCTCCTGCTTATACACAGGTGCCCGTGTGGCTCCTGCTTATATATGGGGAGTTTGAAGCCATAAAGGGAGACCTGTCTCCTAAAACAAAACAAAAAGCCGAATTGCTCTTTTTAAAAAACTTTTTTTTGTACACGTTTTGTCATAATATGACTGTTAAAAGCCTGTTAGCAAGTGGATAGAGAAGCCTGTTAAGCATTTTTGAAACTCTGTCTGAACATCCTCATTACATTTTTTGTTTTCTCTTTTTTTTTCTTCCTTTCGCTGCTCTCTCTCTTTCTGTTTTCTTGTTTTTGTTTGTTTGTTTTGTTGTTTTGCTTTGTTTTTTGAGACAAGGTTTCTCTGTAGCTTTGGAGATTGCTCTGGAACTCAGTCTGTAGACCAGGTTGGCCTAAATCTCACAGAGATCTGCCTGCCTCTGCCGCCTGAGTGCTGGTATTAAAGGTGTGCGCCACCGCTGCCTGGCTCATTTTCTGTTTTCTACATTGATTTATATACTCTTTCTGCAAATACATAGTACAGATTTCTCCCACCCAGTTCTATGTACTGATTTCTTTCTTCAGTGCCCTCCCGAATCTCCATCAGGCTCCTCAGGGTCCCTCCCCCAGAGGCCTGCTGACACCTGCTGCGTCTGATATTATACTCCCTGCCCACGTACAACACCTCACTTCTAGATGTTAAGTTTAATTCCAATTATTTATTATTGTTTAGCAAAATACTCTCAAATTTATAAGCTTAACAGTAGGTGTTTTCTTATATCATGGGTTAGTGGTGGTCCATAGTTCTAGTAAGGTCAGAGGACAGGTGTACCCCCATCATGGCCACAGGGGCGATTGTTTGGTTTTGTCCAGTTGATGATGGCTTTGCAATGGGGGCTGCTGGTTCTTCGGCTCCACTAAGCCTCTGTTCTGTTCATAGCCTCGCCATGTTGTTTATCTAGCATAATAGTTTGATTTCTTATCTGGGAGGCTTCTTATTGACCTAGCTTTGACAGTTAGATGTCTTAACAGAATTCTATTAGTCAAGCAAGTTCCTCAAGCTAATGTAAGTTAAAGAGTGAAAAATTATAGTCTACCTCTCAATGGGAAAAGTATCAAGGAAACTGTGTCCTTGGTCTTGGACAATTTACTCAGTCCCAAAAAGGATATTTATCTTAATGCAGAGTTAGAGAGATGGGCAGGGCACTGTGAGGGACCAGGAGGATGCCTGTTGACTAATCAAGTCGGTGGAATGAACCACAGCGATCAGTGACGTGATGGAGGCTTAGGTGTACTGTCCTCTCATCTAAGCGTGCATCCACGGTGATCAGTGACGTGATGGATGTTTAGATTTACTGTCCTCCCATCTAAGCATGCATCCACGGTCATCAGTGATGTGATGGATATGATGGATGCTTAGGTGTGCTGTCCTCCCATCTAAGCGTGCATCCACGGTGATCAGTGACGTGATGGATGCTTAGGTGTGCTGTCCTCCCATCTAAGCGTGCAGAGAGTGATAGGTGTCAAAATCTGGGCAGGTCACACATAATGGACAGGTATGATATTCTAGAACTAAACTTACTTGTGTCCGATCTCAACTATCAACGTTGTTACTAGGTAATAAACTCTATCTCCCCAGGTTCCACATTAATATTTATAAAATAGAGCTAACTAGAGTCTACCTATAAAGTTAGCATATCTACAAGAGAAGCTAGTTTAAGAAAGCCTGACACAGTATGTTAGACGTAGCTATTTTATTATTACATTTAAGTCACACAGCCATCCACATCAAGATAATTAGTTCCCTTCACGCAAAGTCAAGATGGAGGGAAGAAAGTCAGGACTGAAAAAAATAACTGAAGGGAAGGGAAGGTACCACTGGGTGCTTGGAAATGATTGGAAAGGTTTAAAGTCAGTTCAACTAGGTAAGCTATGCACTCAGGAAAGAGCACCATACCTGGCTGAATCGATCAGCATCATCAATACATTTTACCTCTGCTCTCATACAGAACACTTGGAGCAGGTTTATAATAAGGACCATGTGCAACACCAATAAAATGATCTTGGTCTCAAAATGGGAGTGACATAGAGTAGCAGAACAGGCTAGGCTCTGCTGCAGAAAAGTCCCCAAATATCAGTAACTTAAGTATTTTTTTTAAATTATTGAAAAAAAATTACATCTATTTATTTTGTTATTTTATGTGCATGAATGTTTTGCCTGCGCATATATCTGTGCAGCACGTGAGATCAGACAAGGGTGTTGGATCCCCAGGGACTAGAGTTACTGACTGTTTTGAGTTGCCATGTGGGTGTTAGGAATTGAACTTGGATCCTCTGCAAGAGGAACAAGTGCTCTTAACCCCGGAGTCAACTTCAGCCCCTCGGGAACTTAATTTTTGTAATGTATTTTTACCCTGTTTCAATGTAGGTCAGCAGAGAGGCCCCATCATTACAGTCCCTCAGAGACCTGGGCTGGTGAAAACCTTGGCTCAGCACAATTGCTTTTCCAATATTAATACTGCGGTGGAAAACAGCTAAGGCTAATTATATTCTGATTCTTAGCATCTACACTCTACTTGGAAATGATGAGTGCCCCTCATATTTTAAAGGCCAAAGCGAGTGATGTCTCATTTACTAAATTACACAGTTAATTTTAAATGGGGGTGAGGAATGGTAAAAGCTAGCATGTATCTCTTGGGGGAAAATTGACAACAATTGTGGGACCACTACATATAGTGGCCGGCAGGATATATTAGAGTCACACAGATACCTACCCTCCACTCCTGCACTCTGTGCATCGACTGTGGGATTTCTCCACTAATGACTTTGGACTTAACCATCTGATTATTTTGTGGAATATGGCAGAAGGAACGGTGTGCCAGTTCTGAGCAGAGACCTAAGGGACATCATGAGTGTCAATCAACTCTCTCTGCCTCACATTGCCAGAGACGAATGTTCCTCAGGCAGATGCTGTTTCTTCCATATGGGTTCCAGAACAAGAGGTCTGTGGAGCACAGTCAACCCAACTACCCTTCAACCACAGGTCCTTGAGTGTGAAAGTAAAGTCTGCAGACACCAGAGCCCTGAGGTCTGTGCTAAGCCGCACTGTTTCAGCAGAAAGATGATTGACACACAGTGACTCACCTCAGAGGGATGTCCTGTAGACTGGATAATGCTTCCCAAGTAAGATTAATTGATTGATTGATCGATTGATTAATTAATTAATAAGTAAACTTATTAATTAGCATTATAATAAATGTAAAGGAAAATGAGATGCCATTAGATTATATATACTAAGTAGTAATAGAGACCCAAACTGTCTTATAACTATCACATTATTTCTCTGTTATATAAAATTAATGATAAATCTTACTGTTATTGAACTACATGTAAGATGATAAAGTTGGGGTCATTTTACCCCAAAAGTATTATGATTTAGTTATCTCAAAAAAATAATTTGTCTTAGTCTGTTCCTGTTGTTAGAAAAAAAACACCTTAGACTTCATCATTTATAAATAATAGAACTGTGTTTTTCACAGTTTTGGAAACTGGTTAAGATTCATTGTGTTAAGAACTGTTTCTCTGCTGTCAAGATGGTCCCTATTTTGAATATCCTTCTGACGGAACACAGGCTATAGCCTGACATGGTGAGAGAGACAGGGGGCAAAAGAGACCAGAGCACTTTCTTTTATAAGAACACCAATCCAGTTCTTGAGAATATAACACTCGTGCCTTAATTCTTTCCTGAGGACCTTATTTCTTAGGTCCACTCTTTATGTTCCAATATGAGAGGGGTCTGTACACTCAAAATACAGCATAATTAGAGAATGACAGAATAGAGGCAGAAAAAAGTTCACTAAAGTATCATTTGACATTAATATAAGAAATGGCATACCTATTCAACAAAATAATATTATTAAGTAGGCTGCCGATTTTGATCTACTAAAGCATATATTAAAATATAGCATAATCATTGGAGTATAGATATGAACAGTACCTGAAAACATGAACAAATATCCAACAAGTGGAAAGGGGAGATTGACCATGTAGATCTAAGCTGTAATTACAGCTATATAAATATGCACCAACCAAACACAACTAAAAGAAACCTGGAGAAACATAAGCATTTCTGCTAGATTTGTGCTATTTAGACAAGTGCTTTCCTTTTGAAATTTAAGAAAAAATTGTGCTTAACCATACATATGAAAGTGTTTAGACGCCAAATAAGTTTCTTTCCTCACAAAAACAGTTATGTGTGTGAGCTCATACTTGCATTAAAAGTCCATTTTTAAAAGACCAGGAAGAGATTCAAACATCGACTATCTCTAGGTGTTAAGAGTTATTTTATTTTCTACATAGTTTTCTGTAATTCCTGAATGGTCTGCAATAAATATGTTATACATTTTTGTGGTAGCTGAAAAGAAGCCCTTTCAAAAGCACACAAGCCTATTTGTTCAGCCTGGCTTCCTGGAGGCCACCGTTCAGCTAGCTAGCGTGTCTCTCTTCCGAAGCAGTGCACGTCTGGCTGTAGACGGAATCTCTCTCCACAACTCAACAGCCCATAATTTGATTTCAGACACAACTAAATATAGCATCAACTTTGTAAGGAGGGATGGAAACCTGAGCTCCCTGCCCCTCCCCCAAGGCAACAGTAGATTCTTTTCAGGACAGGTGGCTTGTGGGTCTTGCCTAGGGTCAAACTGGACCTTAATTTTGTCTCCTCCTGGTAACATTTTAAATGAACAGAGGGGGGAAAAGATTCTAATCTCAAGAGCAGTGTGGTTTTCGCAGAAAACTGAGCACTGGGATGCAGAGATTCTAGACTAGGGCATTTTCAAACAACTCCTCTGAACCCCAGTGTGTGTTATGAGGTCCTTCCCTCCCAGGCTCCCTATTGGTGAAGAGAACTAATCCAAGACCCTGGAGGTGTAGGCAGTTTCCTGCCATGGTACAGGCTCTTGGTAGTTCCACCAGCACTCACTTATGCCCTGTCTCTCCCCTGAGTCTAACTGCAGGACTTCCTGAAAGAATGGATTCCTTCTAGAAAAGCCTTGTCGGTCTATCTTTGGAAATTTGGAGAGCATAGCTCTGGGCCATGCTAGCGGCCTTATCAGAGCTTGAGCAAAGTCGAGCCTTCTTATTCTCAAATGTGCCATCCACAAACTAAATTGACATCGCCAAATACAGGTGTTATAAAGCTTTTTGAAATTAAAAGGCCAGCAGTAAAGCTAATGATAACAGTGATCATGTGGCTTAATAAAAAGGTTTATTTCAGAGTTAAAAGGGAGCTCCAGGAGGCAAGCCCTCTAATTACAGTATGTCTGTCTGTTTAAACATTGGTACATACGTAGATGCACAGGGCTGGGCAGCCCCCTCCTTGGAAGCAAAGGCTTTCCATGTGATCTCAGAACAGCCACGCGGTAGGAAGTCCACATCCTGGGGACCCCTCCGAAGTCTCTGAAGGCATTTGGAGCATTCTGGGATGTTCAGGAGCCCTCTGCATCCTGGGAGCTTCTGGTAGAGCCCGGTTGCTGTGGGAACTAAAAAGCAAGGAGGCAGAATAGTGCAAAACCGGGGGCTTATTGAGATGGGGGCAGCTAAAAAGGCTGCAAGGTTTGGTTAGGACGGTTGCTTCCTGAGGAAGTTTCTGTCCGTAGATGGCTGGTGAAGCTAAAACATGTCACATCGTTCACATCTCAAATCACCTGTGCCCTTTGCCGCTCTAGTAGGCTCACCTGGATTTCCTTCCTAGACTCCTTCTCAGACTCGGAGGTTACCTATGGGTGGGTGACGCAGGCGCTGGGGAAGACCACCTCTCCAAGGTGCTCCTTTGCAGTTGGCTGGCTTTGTCCAAAGCCTCTCACTGGGATGAGAGAGGGAACAGAGGGTAGGACGAGGGTCATCGAAGGCCACTTCTGAGGCCATCATTCCTCCGAGTCCGCGAGGGAGGCAGTGGAGCCAGCCGGAGGGTGTGTGCCTCGGCGTGTCACCTGGGCGGGTCCTGGGTTGCAGGGAGCCCCGCCTCCGCTCACTCGCGGTTGACAGCTCAGCTGGTGCGGATCAGCTCGTGCCAGCCAGTCGCGTCTCAGCCTGGGAGCGAGTGCGCCCGCGGCCTGGGCTCGGCTGCAGCAGCAGCGTCCAGTCACCTCGGGAGAACAGTCCCTGCCTTGTGCCGGGCGCACCGTTAGCTGAGGGCGCGGCTGCGGCCGATCTGCTCTGTCTCTCTCTCTCTCCAAAAGGCAGAGATCAGATCTTGTTCCTCCGCCGGCGCCGGAGCCAAAGAGGAGCTGGGGAGGAGGAAGAGACTCAGGCTTTTTGCGCTGGAGACTACTGGGCAAGGCTTGGTATCTTCCCGGGCTGTGGCCACCCCCGGGTGAGCGGCGCCCCGAGAGCGAGGAGAGCGCCTGGATCATGGCTGGAGAGCAGACCTGGGCCAGGTAGGGAGCGGCTTCTCCATCGCCCGCCTGTGGACTTGGGGTCCCTGCCCTATTCCCTCCCCTTGCTGCCCCTCACCATTTGAGGCCTCTGAAAGCTCTCTTTTCTGTTCGATTGCGAAAGCTTCCCTGGTTCCCAGGCCACCTCTCCCAGCCTCCAGCACAAGCTCTGCTCTCTGGCATGTCCCTAGCTCGATGACTCTCCTTTCCACCTACTCCTGACGTCAAAACCGCCCCGGGGTTGCCTGGAAGTTTTTCTGCAGTCCTGAGTCCGCTTATCTTTTCCTGAATTGGAAGGGTTTTTTCTAGAGGCTGGAGAGACTCCAGTAGGCTTTCCCCAGGACACCTTTAGTTTCCGGTACTTTTAACGTGTCGGGTTCGTTCTCACGCTGCCACGTTTTCTACCTCCATCCACCTCACCCTCCCCTAGCCACAAGCCAGCAACCCAAGGAGGCCAGTATGGTTCATCTCCTGAGCCCCCGGTCTGAGCTCACTGTGGGTGAGGGAAGGAAAAGGCTCTGGGCATCCTCCACTGCCCAGGCCGAGGCCAGGGCGGGTCTAGGGTAGGTCAGGTTGCAGGGATGGTGGTGAAATACTGTTTTCTCCACCCTCCATCCTACCAGTCTCTAAATATTCTTTAAAATGAAGCTCCTACAAGTGACATAAGGATTAGAGACACAGTTAGGTTTTTGTTTGTTGGTTGGTGAGGAGTCTCTGGGTGTGTGAAGACTGTATCCCATATAGGATTTTTGCTTGTTTGTTTTCGTTTTTCGAGACAGGATTTTTCTGTGTAACAGTCCTAGATGTCCTGGAACTAGCTCTTGTAGGCCAGGCTGGTCTCAAACTCACGGAGATCCACCTGCCTCTGTCTCCTGAGTGCTGGGATTAAAGGAGTGCGCCACCACCGCCCAGACCCAGAGAGGTTCTTTATCACCAGACTTTTGCTTTGGGGGTATTGGCATGGGGCCACAAGACTATTCTGACTCCTGAGACAGTGAAGACTACAAACACAGAGAGTAAATTGGGGTTCAACAGTAATTGTGCAAAAAATGGGTTTTTTCAGTTGATTGTTCAGCTCAACAGAGTGAACAGTTTATGGTGAATTTTGAAGAAAGGACAAATTGCACACAGGGTGCGTTGAAGAAGTGAACTTTCTCCGTGTGAAAGGTCAATCTTCCTTTATTGTCTCTTCTCCTAGAAAACTGCTCTGTTTGGGGCTTCACTGGATTTTAAAAAGAAGTGCAGACAAGAGACAGGGTGGGGCTCAAAGCGATGCTTTGAGGGTTGGCCAAGAGACCTGGGACTCTTAAGTCTGCAGAGAGGGAGGGTGCTCCAGCACTATTCAAAGATCTGAAGAGCAGTTGGTGGTAGGGGATTAGATGAGTTTAGAATCTCCTAAAAGGAGGAACAACTGATGGATGGAGCAAGTTTCAAAGAGGCAAGGTATGGTTCCACGGCAGGAAGCACCCTTGAAACATTGGGCTACCCAATCCGGGAAGATTACTGACCCTGGCTATATTCAGGCAGAGGTCAGGAACCTGATGGGGAGGAGAGTGATTGTATCAGGGACTGTTGCCTTCTGTCAGTGTTTCTCACATCTTAAAAACATAGTCACTGTGGAGCTAGGGAGACAACTCAGTCAAAAAAGGAAGTACTAGCCTTGCAAGGATGAGAACCTGAGAATTTTCCCCAGGACCTACATTAAAAGAAAAAAAAAAAGGCAGCTACGTATGTGCTTTGGTGCAACTTATAGACCAGTAAAAGACATGGTCTCAGTGTGTGTGTGTGTGTGTGTGCGCGTGTGTGCGTGTGTGCGTGTGTGCAGCACCTGAAGAATGACACCCCAGACTATCTTCTGACATACACATATATGTGCATTCACACACACACACAACTATGCACACACACACACAAAGTACTTGTGTCAAGGCCTCACAAGTCACAAACTGAATGTATGAATGTGATGGGCAATAGATCAAGAACCATGCCTGCACTTATGAAATCTGTCTTACTTATGCCTCTTAGGTTATGGCTGCCCCAACTTTAGCACCATAGCTTAGTTTTATCTAGGTTTTTTTGTTTGTTCATTTGTTTGTTGTTGGTTTGGTTTGGTTTGATTTTGATTTTCTGCGACCTAGTTTCTCTGTATAGCCCTGACTGCCCTGAAACTTGCTTTGTAGAGCTGGTTGGCCTTGAACTCACAAGAGATCTGCCTGCCTCTGCTGGGATTAAAGGCTGGCGGTACCACCACACGGCTTAGTTTTACCTAGTTTTAAATTTCATGTAAATCGAGTTAGGCATGAGCTTTCATGCAACTTTTTTCACTTATTCTTATGCCTTTGGGATTCTTTAAGACTCCTGTGTACAGTTGTGATTGATGTATTCTTTCTTCTAAGATTCTATTGTGTGTTAACATATTGGTTTATTTGGGGACTGTCAAGATTGGGGCTAGCAAGATGGTATTGTCATAAACATTTTGTACATGCCATTTGTGAATGTGTGTGCATATTTTTACTGTGTAAACAAGTAGAAGTAGGATGACTGAGCAACAGGAACTGCATGCTCAGCTTTAGGAATACTACCAAATTGTTTTATAAGTGGTTTTAAAAGAGGTTTCTAAAAACAAGGTATCCAAAGGGGACACGGTGAAAAATACTTCACATCACTAGTCTCATTAAGACATCAGAAAATGCTGATTGCCGGCAAGGTGGATAGCCACACTATTAATAAGCTCAAACCCACTACTTGAAATGCATTTACAATGCAACCAAACACACTTGCAAAGCTCCATGTGACAATACCTAACCTTACCATGGTTTTATATTCAGATATTTCCTATGCTATTTCTTTAGAAAATCAATGCTGATTGTGACTCATTTTATTTTATCAACTAATGAATGGGTCACAGTTGCAAAAAATCCTGGAGTTACAGATGATGATTGGTGACTCAGATCCTTAAATCAGATCAGTTTATAAACGTTTTGGAAAAAAAAACCCAAACAACCATACTGTGCTAGACGCTAAGCATAAAACAATGAACAAAACTGCCTCTGCCTTTGAAGGCTTCATATTCACATAGTATATAACTTTGTTTGTTTATTTATTTATTACAGGGTCTCACTATGTAATCCAGGCTGGCCTTGAACTCATGATACCCCTATCCTACTTCCTTCTCCATTATCTATAATGTTAATAAAGTGAAATGAAGACAGAGATATACATTGCCTACTGTTATAGTTTCAGCTCCCAACTTGACACAAGCCTTGAGTCACCCGGGAAGAAAAAAACTCAACTAAAAAGTTACCTTAATCAGACTGGTTTGTGACCATATCTGTGAGGCATTTTTAAATTGTTAGCTGATGTAGGAAGACCCACTCCACCGTGGGCAGCACCATCCCCAGGTCAATGGACCCGGGCTTCATAGGAAAACCAACTGAGCAAGTCAGCAGGAACAAACCAAGAAGTGATGCTTCTCCATTTTTGTTTTGCTTCAAGATCCTGCCGTGAGCTCCTGTGTTGACTTCTCTCAACAGTAGACTCTAATCTGTAAAGTAGAATAAGCCTGCACTTCCCAAGTTGCTTTTGGCCATGATGTTAACCACAGTAAAGAAGCTAGAGCAGCCGCTGTGGGAGTACATTGGAAAAGCACAACCTGAAGGATGCTGGGAAGGAAAGTTAGCCACAATTGCTGACGTTTATTAAGTTTTCAATGGGTGCTGATTCTTTGAGCCTGTGATTTATCCTAATCCTCAAAATGGACGTGATAAAAAGATATACATTTTTCAAGACAAAGAAATCAAACTTAAGTGACAATGATTCACTTGTCTGGTGTGGCACAAACAACTAATGAAGAAGTGAGAACTCAGATGCTCTAACTCCCTAACCTGAGTTTTTTTGTTAGTTTGTTCTGTTTGAGTTGTGTCTTGTAGGTGATTGGTATAGGAGTTGGCTTTGAAGCGGAGTACTTATGTTAGTTTCTTTTAAACTTACGGATAGTCTTAAGACTGTGATTCTATCCTCAGATTTCATTCCAGGAAGTTCTGGAAAGTGCCCTTCCCCAGAGGTACTTCACGCAATCCCTGTGCTCTTTTGAAAAGGCTTCATGAAGCCTAGGCTGGCCTTGAATTTCTCCTCCTTTTGTTTCCATCTCCCAAGCGCTGGGATTATAGGCAGTTGCTCTCCCCCACCCCACCCCCCGCCATGCCCAGCTTCCTCACACTCTTATCTTGCTCAGTCTACCCACAAAGTACCAGGGTGTTAAGTGTTTAAGTTCTTAGTTAGACCCACTCTGGCAGCTGCATGCCGCCTGCCTCTCTGCAGCCCTGTGAGCCTTCTTCCCTACCGAGGCTTCTGACCTGACTCTTGCCACTTTGCTAATTCACCTGTGGAGAATGTGGCTGGTTCTCCAATAGCAAATTTCCATGAATATAGTGAATATGCTGGCCCTTCAAAATGCTGGTTTGCCTCCAGTCACACTGATGAACCTCACAGTTAAGAGCTGTTGAAGAAATATTTCGTGGAGATTATGGAGAATTTGATTGGAAGGCTAAGCTTCCTCGTGCAGTGAATCTAATGGTGGGCAGATTATTGTTCTGAATATTTAGTGTCTTCTTACCTGGACTGGAAACTCACTATGACTTCTGCTTTAGAGACTGTGGGTATTCCAGGGTCACATTTGGATTAGTTTCCTGTTACCAAAAACAGTGGCTCATGACACAGAAAGTGTGTAATGTTGGAGGTCAAAAGTCTGAAAACTGGTCTTTGAAACTAAACTCAAGGTGCCGTCAGGCCTGTGTTCCTTCTGCAGCTCAAGGGGAGCACCCATTCTTTGCCCTTTCCAGCATTTGGAGACCCTCAGCACTCCTGGCACAGAGCACTAATCCAGCAATGACATCACTCTGGCTGCTGTTCCCACCATCACATCTCCTGTCATTCCAACATCCCCGTGTCCTTCTTAGAGGGACCCTTGTGACTACTTTGGTACCAGACAAACAGCCCCAGTTCATCTCTTTTCATAGTGATATCGTTGACATGCCTGTGGCCATGTAAAGTGGCATGTTCACAAGCTCTGGTGACTAGGAATGTGGACCTCCTTGGGTGTCTTTGTTCAGTCTGCCACACTGCTTAGTGCTGGAAAAGCCATTACAAATTCTCTTCCCCTTTTGGGTGGAAATGTTCTTGTTTGTGGCATATGGGCATTCTGAGTAAGTCGGACAAGTCATAGGTGACTCTTCTACACGTTGCCTTAACAACTAAAAGAAAGACAAACTGTCCCTATTCAGGGGCAGCCTTTAAGATGAAAGGCTAGAAGCCAGGTTTACACCTTTAATCCCAGCACTCAGGAGACAGAGGCAGTTGGGTCTCTGTGAGTTCGAGGCCAGCCTGGTCTACGAGGTGAGTTCCAGGACAGCCAGGGCTGTTACACAGAGAAACCCTGTCTCACAAACAACAACAAGAAAAGGTGGAAGGTTAAGAAAGAACAACATATTAGTCTCTTGCTTCATTTATCCTATAATTAGATCTAATAAAACACAAGCATTACTTGTATCTGTCTTCCAAGGCTGTGAAAATCTGGAGAAGGGGAGTAACATCCAAGAAAATCGATGGTCCAGTTTCAGGATTTGATTTTACATCTTTGCCATAGAGTTAAAAGTGAAGCTTGGAGTAAGGCCAGATTCTCATCAACTGTAGGTGTGCTGTACCCACCAGGCCGCCCTGGTAGCCGTTTACATGTGTTCTACCCTTTGCTAGCTCTCAGCCTGGTAGAATTCACGTGAAACACTAGAGAGTCCTGTTGACAAAGGAATAGTTAGAGCCAGAGATGGCATTTTGCCCCATTTTACAGATGTGGCTGCTGACAGAGGGTATGTGAGTTCCCACTGTTCCAAATTAGCATGCATGGCAGTTAGACGATGCCAGGGTCTTGCTTGCCTGGTGTTTTGCATGAGGCATTTTTGTATCAGGAAAACGCTTGCTTTCCCAACTCTATTACTGAGATATCTTTAGACGGTGGATCCTGTTGAATATTCATCAGTGCTAGCAATTAATTTTCTGCATTTTGAGAAGGAAAATCTTTGCCTTGGCAACTGCACTGCACTTGGCTGTGGCTTCGGGACTTTGTCTCAGTCACTGATTTTACTCTTTATTCCACAAACCAGATCAGTGTAGAGTACTCACCCGCCCCCCTTCCTTCGGCTACTAAGGCTGGATATAGAAGACAGGGAAGGTTGCTTTTGCTCTGGAAGGGGGAGCTGGCTGCCTTTCCTCACACCGTCCTCTCATCCTGGACGTCTCTCTCTTTGCTGTGACCCCGCTCACCATTCAGAGGATGTCTTAAGACACCACCCACAAATCCGGCCACCTTATAAATAACACTCCCAGCTGGGCTCAGGACGTCTCACATGTTGTCCCAGGCAAAAATTCAAGTAACATTTAAAGTTAGAATAAAAGTCCAAAATAAAAAAAGATGTCATGATGACCCAAGGTGACTCCACCCACTCCTATTTTAAACCTTTCAGATGTATGGGGCCCTGTTTTCCCGCTGTCTCACAGCATCTTCTGGGTTCTCTGGTCAGCAAAACAAATAAAATGTGATTTTTTTTTCTGAGCCCTCATAACCAATCATTTTTGTTCATAGACTATTTAGAATGAATTTTACAATAATAACTGCAACATGCACCTTCATAACACCGTAATAGTGTATGGGACTTTCTGCTAACTTGTCTCATCCCCCTCCCGTCTTCGGCTTGCTACCCTCTGTGCTGTATTTGTCATGTGGAATAACATGTCATGTGGGATTATAATATGCCGCTTAATCATTTCCCATCCCCAGGCTTGAAGTTGTCCACCTTCAACTATTATAAATACCCAGTAATGCCTGGATGCTGAAAACATCTTCTTTCATGTGATTTTTTTCTTTTTCTGACAATTGATGTTCAGAAGTAGAACAGCAAGATTAAACATTTCCGGGTTTTGAAACTGTGCTGGATGTTCCTGTGGGTTGTACGTGCATATAGCAGAAGGATATACTGCCGTTTAAATGTCTTTTGAAGACCCGAATCCCCATGTGGGAGGGGGAGGGAAGGGAGAGAATAAACTGGGATACATCAACACAAAGTGTCCTATCTCTAGATACATCGATAGCAACATTCCTAACTTTTAATTAATTATTAATCTCTAGCAGTATTGTGTGCTAGACAGTAATAGACATCACTTATTGATATGAGACAATAAAAGTAGATTTGGGTGGCAGCAAAATTCTGCATAATATGTGTTAGGATGCCTATTGTAAGGAAAAAGAAAAGGTTACATTTGCTTCTGGACCTGTGTGTGTCACCCTTTATATACTGTTTCTGGACTAAGTCAATGTATGCTTTGTAGCAGAAGGAAATGTACATTGTGTGCACTAAGTTACAATGTGTAAAATTTCAACTGTTAGCTTCAAAAGAGTCTTCTGTGCTTTACTTGAGCATTTCCAGGTCATAGGCTCACAGGAATAACATTGCCAGCAGCCCTAGGGAGCTGGTTATATAGCAATTGCCGCTTCATTCACCCTGATCTAAAATTATTATGTGTGGGCCTTAATATACCGGTTGTTCCCACCCACACACCTAGCCTTGCCTTTGCTCGGATAACAGTTTATCCTGCTGTGGTTAGCTTCGTCATTGCCTCCTTTGGGAATTATTTTTAGAAGCAAGCTCTTGGTGTTTCCTATAGCAGTTCTGCCTGTTCTGTTACACTTCTGTGGGGTTATTTTGTATTTTCCATGGAATTTGATTGGCCAATGGACTAGTTGTTTGTGCCTAAGTCTTCAGTAGATCTTTAACTAGGAATTCTCCAGATAACATTCTCCAGAAGGCTTGAGGCATCTGTTGGGTGTTTCTGTTTTATAAATGGGCACAACAGGTTAGCAAAACCTGGCACCATTGTGTGTTTAAGTTAGATGCCATGGTTTAAGAAGTGTGTGTAGTTTGTGCTATGAGATAGACTTCTTTGTTGCTGGGTGCCCGACAGTGAATGGCGAGGATACTGTAGCATGACCTCCAGGCATATTCATGCCTCCAAGTCCTCCTATCCCAGTTCTGAACTTGAATTTGCTTGAGTATCCTGCAAACACTGACATCCCTCATGGGTCATCCTTAACCCATAGTGTCTCTCCTTAAGAATCCCCAAAACAAACAAATAAAAAACAATAAAGAAAGAGCGAAGGAAGGAAAATCTCAACCATGGTGATGTATTGGCCTGACGCCCTCAAGCCCCTCATTTTCCTGTCTCTCTGAATACTGAGTTTACCTCATTTTTTACTTCCGCTCCTTGCTTTCCCTTATCACCCAGGCTATCTGCTCTTTATTCTCCTCTCTGGGGAGCCTACACTCAGAACCAACTGTAAAAACCATTTTCTTAGTACTATTTTGGAACCTCTAGTACCTTAACAGCCCATAAGACTTGATAAATTTTGGAATCCCTATGGAAGTCTATAGGCTTTATCTAAGTTCTTTATCAAGCCATATGGAGATATCTAAAGAATAGATTTATTCTTTGTAATTTCAGACTAATCTATAATTTTCTTTAAACATCCTCCTCCTCTTCCCACTTGCTTCCTCCCTCTCCCCTACTTTCCCGGACTCTTTCTGTGGAGCAGCATCTCTTACAACATTATTTTTTAAAAAAATCTTATTTTCTGTACATGGGTGTTTTGCCCACATATGTGTCTGTGCACCATATGTGTGCCTGGTGTCTGTGGAGGCCAGAGAGGGCATCGGATCCCCTGGAACTGGAATTACAGACAGTCATGAGGGTGTTGGGAATTGAATTTGAGTCTTCTGAAAGAACAATAAGCATCCCTGATTGCTGAGTCACCTCTCCAGCTGAGCCACCTCTTTACAACCTTTTATTTTAATATGTATTTAATATGAAAATACAAGCAAGGGCGGGAGAGTTGGTTCAGAGGATAGAGGAAGGTGCATGCTGCTCAGTCTGATGTC
This sequence comes from Ondatra zibethicus, assembly GCA_004026605.1. NCBI lineage: Eukaryota > Metazoa > Chordata > Mammalia > Rodentia > Cricetidae > Ondatra > Ondatra zibethicus. The sequence continues at coordinate 139,405 of PVIU01002557.1, read as the reverse complement.
CTGAGTTCTACTTTTGAACTCCTTGGTGACAGGAGGACCCAACTCCTGCAGGCTGTCTGCTGGTCTCTACATGTGTGCCATGGTGTACACACATACATACACACGATGTGGGTGTACATATGCACGTAAACACTCACACATACACAAAGATGCATGTACGCGCACAATTGTAAAATTAAAAGCAACCAAGGTGGAGATCAACGTGGTTTGTCATTTAAAGAATTCACAAAAGCAAAACTGAAGAGCAATTGAAAGTAAAAAGATAGGGGCTGGAGAGATGGCTCAGAGGTCAAGAGCACTGATTGCTCTTCCAGAGGTCCTGAGTTCAATTCCCAGAAACCACATTGTGGTTCACAACCATCTGTAACAAGATTTGGTGCCCTCTTCTGATGTGTGGGCATACATGCCAGAACACTGTCTACATAATAAATAAATAAATCTTTTTTAAAAAAAGAAAAAAAAGAAAAAGGTATTGTACATTTAGGGAGGGGAGCAGAGAAAAATATAGAGCTCAATAAATATCAATAAAATAAAAAGTGGAAAAAAGAAAGTAAAAGCATAGAAATCTTTTTTAAAGTGATCTATATGTAGTGACATTTAAGAAATGACTTTTGCTTTTCTTTAATTTTCAAAAAAAATCCCATAAGGAGCTTGTAGCTCTTTAAAAACCACTAGAGACAGGCAGAGACATTAAACAATGAAAGATTGTATGAATCAAAAATAATAAGAAAGGGAACAAATCACGAATCTCTTGACACCCAGTAGAGTGCTCTAGGTAGAGTAAGCCAATTGCCTCAGCATAGCCCAGGCCCTGGGAATATTAGTCACTGATGACAAAGGAGGACCACAGAATGCTCTGGCAAAACCCAAAGTAGAAGTCAAAAAACAGGTTCTGGAAGTGTGCAGAGCCACCCTGCATCATCCCTGGTGATCTGGACGAAGCCGAAGCCGGCGGGTTTCATGCATCTTTCCAAAGATGCACAGATGTCTCACCTGTCTGCTTGCTGATTCCAGGGTGCCAGAGGCGATTACTAGAGAGCTGAATGTCTGATGGCCTTATAAGGCAAGGTGAGGAAAATAATCACTGGAACGGCCTTTACCTTCTACAGTCCTAAATCATTTCCCTGAGCTGTAACAGGTGGCGGCATGAAAAAAAAATAGCTTCCTTAAGGGAGAAAGGCTTAGTGAGATAGACAGATGTGTGTGTGTGTGTGTGTGTGTGTGTGTGTGTGTGTGTGTGTGTGTGTGATGGTATGTGTGTGTGTGATGGTGTGTGTGAGAGAGACAGACAGACAGACAGAGAGGCAGAGAGGGACATTTGTTGCAGACATGCAGTCGTGCTAGCTGCAAATGGTGCTTGCAGCACATTGAAGTTGCTGGTGAGCACTCCAGAGACTGCCGTCCGGAGAGGCATCTGGTCGGACATGGGCACTTTCATGGACAGACTGTATGAGGTGAAGGCTGTAACTGCAGCCTGTGCTGGGGAGAAGTGGATGCTTCCGAGTCAGTGCAAGTCAGTCCATGCTTAACATGTTGGGGCGCTCTCCATAATGTCCTGCGTGTTCTGAGGGGGGGGGTTGCCAGTTCAGCATCCTCACTTGCAGAGGTTATAATGATGGGTCTGGAGATGAGAAGAATGATGACCTCATTGTGTTTATTTCACAACAGTCCTGTGCTCTGCCTCTGTGACTTCTACCCTACCTGCATTTGAAGGTCCCTTCTTGTGATTCCTGTGCCACACCATGGGGTAGGATTATTTGGCAACATTTGAAGCATAGACGTTCTTCTCTCTTGGCAAGTGAAAAGGGGACCTGAGATGTGGTCTCAGGAGATGTTCACAAATGATCTTTCCACTTTGATTAAATCTGTTTCCATCACGTCTTGTGCCTTTGTGCACGAGGACTGTAGGGGACAGGACCCAGTGCGGTCATCTAGGGGCTTAGGGAAGATACTCTGGAGAACTTTGGTTAGAGACACTTTTGAGGATAGCACTTGTTTAACTCATTCTCAGCACTTCTCCTTCAGGGCTTCACGTAGCATAGCATCTATTAGACCAGCACTCCCACATGCTAGTGTGAGCTGTCCTTTCGTGGAGAAATTGTTCTCCCAAGAAACAAATTTATTCTGAGTCTCCATTGCATCTTCTTGGCACAGCAGGTAGCTCACCTTGCCTTTCTCTTAGTTTCTTGGGATTCATATCACTGGACTTAAGGTAGGCACAAAGGAAGCATTTATGCATGGGTATAAATAGGGTGGCCTGTATGGACAGGAAAAAAGTCTGAAGTGGTTAGAGAGATGGCTTAGTGGTTTAGAGCACTTGCTTTTCTTGCAAACGACCCAAGTTCAGATTCCATTACCTATATTAATTGGCTCACAACCACTTGTAATTCTAGACCAGGGGATCTGGTCTCCATGGATACCTACACTCATGTGCACAGACCCATGCACAGATACATAGGTATACATATTACTGAAAATAAAATAAATTCATGTTTATGTTATATTTTTTATAGGTCTGGAGTGATACCAACTCATTTTTCAAGCCCATGTTCCAGTGTGATGTTATACAGAGCATCTCATTTTCAAGGCCTCTTCCTCACCTGTAGAACCAGAGGAAGGCTGTCTATTTTACAGGATTTTTTGAATAGTGCCTGGAAAGTATAAGACATTCATTCCATAAACTGGGAGGCAGCATGGATGATGGGTGTGATGGTTCGCCATGGTAATTATCATGGTCATTGAGCAGCATTTCACTGGAATGTATTGCTTAGGAAAGCTATGCAAAGGCAGTTAAAAAAGAAATCTTACCTGGAGATGCCTATATTGTCAAGGTGAGCCTATTTGTGAAGTCCTGTCATTTATAAATTGTCAGGGCCCGAACGTCACATGTGTTTAAAAATAAAAAGCCTAAAGATTTTTTTTTACTTCTAGTCATTTTGTATTTGACAGATTGAATGTAGATATAAATAAAAATATGAAAAAATGACCTTTAGGAAATTCCTTCTACTTGATCGAGACAGAATCTAGCAAGTCATATCAAAGGAATCCCTGTTTTAAGATTTATTTATTTTATTTTATGTTTATAAATGTTTTGTCTGCATGAATGGTATCCATGGTGGTTAGATGGGGGTTTCAGACACCCTGGAAATGGAGTTATAGACAGTTGTGAGCTACTATGTGGATTCTGGGAACTGAACCTGGGTCCTCTGGAAGAGCAACAACTGCTTTTAACTGCTGAGCCGTCTATCCTGCCCCTCAAAGGAGGCTTAGACCTTCTCAACAACATGAACAATAGGGCAGAATGTATGATGCCTAGATACTGTGGAGGCCTCAGTAAGCAGCAAATGTCAGCAAGTTTCCTGTCACACTACAAGACTCTGTCTAAAATCCCACCCTGAGCCCAACGCTGCACTATTTCATCTTTAATATAGGTCATTTAGATCATTAATTAGGATGAACAGCGGAAGTCGAAACACATTTTCCAAGCCAGGTGTAGTGGTGCACACCTTTAAACTCAGCACTTGGGAGGGAGAGACAGGAGGATCTCCATGAGTTTGAGACCAGCCTGGTTTACAGAATGAGTTCCAGGACAGCTAGAGCCACAAAGAGAGATCCTGTCTCAAAGTAAACCAACCTGCCCAACAAAACAAAACAAAATCCTAACCAATGAAAAAACCCCCACATTTTCCTTTTTTAAAGAACCTTTTGGTAAAATAGGAAAGAACACTCACTGTGGTGGTTTGAGTAAGAATGGCCCCCATAGGCTCATAGATTTGTTTTCTTGGTCACCAGTGAGTGTGACCTTATTGAAGTGTGATCTTATTGGAGTAGGTGTGGCCTTGTTGGAGGAAGTAAGTCACTGGGGGTGGCACTGAGATTTTCAAATGCTCTAGTCAGTCTCAGTGCCTCTCTCTTCCTGATGTCCAGGGATCTGGATGGGAAACCCTCAGTTACATCTCCATCACCATGTCTGCCTGCAGGCCACCATGCTTCAAGCCATGATAATAATGAGCTAAACCTCTGAACTGTAAGCCAGTCCCAATTAAATGTTTTCCTGTATAACTGTTGTCATGGTTATGGTGTCTCTTCACAGCAATAGAACAGTGACTAAGACACTGTGTGTTTTTTTTAATTCCCCCATCCCCAGCCTCCAACTTTTCTCTAAGCCATGTTTCCTAGTTTATATTTATAGGCATTTTTATAGTAGTACAAATATCATGCTGATCATTTCTTACTGACAGTATTACTAGATGATTTTTTCAAAGTTTACATTGGATATCTGACACTATAAAAAATACTTGAGATGTATCAACTTTCTAGCAAGAAAGGTTTAGTATGACTTACAGTTTCAGGAATGTTTTATAACTTTTACTGTGTGCTTTCTCCGGACAGCTATAAAAGCTACAGATCTTTCTGAGTCGTTTCTTGGTCCCCAGTTCACGTGGTAAACCTTGGTAAAAGCAGTCAGCAGTACCCACACCACAGCAAGAAAGCTGCACTGCCTTGACATCTACCCACCAAGTAAACGAAACTTTTAAACTTGGCTTCCCACAGAGTCTCAGGGCACTGATGAAATGCAGGCATGTTGGTTGACACAACATAAGGAGGATGTTCTCTAATCCCAAGAGTTTTTATTTCTGCCTGGAGCCTCCCCAGCACGTTCCTTATGGGTTGCTCTCCTGACGGGTGTTCTGATCTGAGCTCTCATGAGAATCGCTCCAAGGCGTCTGAGCGGCACCATCGGACATTACGACATCAACACCCCACTCCCTGTACCAGTTTTCTGCGTTAGTCACTTTGCATTGTTGTAACAATGTATCTGAGCTAAACAGCCTTTTAGAAAGGGATACTTTGGCTCCAGCGTCAGTAATTTCAATCTGTGGTTATTTGGGGCTTTAGGCCTATGGTAACGACAAGAGAATGTGATAGAGAAAATTTGCTCACTTTTTGGTGTTTATGAAGCAAAGAGAGAGAGGAGGGTGAGGTATTATTGTACCCATCAATGGCACATGGGATAACGACTCTGTTCCACCAGGCCCCACCTCCCAAAAGTGCCATATGCGGGTGACCAAGGCACATTGACCTTTCTCAGGCCTTGACGGTCCAAACCATAACAGCGCTTGAAGAGGTCAGTAAAGATCCTGTGTGAGGAGAGACACCAAGAGCTTTCTGTCTGAGAGAGTGTGGGAGAAGGAAAGGTAACACATGGACAGGGGATGAATCCTAGAGAGCCATCTATGACTAGACTGAGCCCAGCGTTCATCTTCCTGTCTTTAGACCTTTCTCACGTTGCTTTGCATATACTTACAGCTGTCCTTTAAGATCTAGATTCAGTCAAAGTTCTCTGCTTTCTATAAGGTTCCTAGACCTCCATCTCTTTGAAGACTATATTACTACCTCACCTATGTTCTGAAATTCCTTCAAATACACTATTCTCACAATTACCTCTTTGAACCATGTGTCTTCCTCTCTGAATTATGAAATGACAAGATCCATAATTTCTTTTTTATTTCCAGTGCCTTGCGTGCAAAGAAAGTCTCCATAAATGTTTATAAAGTTGGAAACTCCAAAAGCAGGACTTAGGAGGTGACTCCAGTGGTAAAATGCTTTCCATGCAACCTTGAGGACCTTAGGTCAATCTCCAATGCTCATGTAAAAGCCAGGTGTGGAGGCATGGCGTGCGTCTGTAATTCCAGCTGGACAGGCAAAGACAGGAGGATTCCTGGGACTTCCTAGCCAGACAGTATAGCTAAACAAACCAGCAAGCTCCAGTTTCACTGAGAGGCCCTGCCTCCAGCTTCTTCCCTCAAAAAAGATGGAAGGAAATAGAGGAAAATATCTGATGTTGAACTCTGACCTCCACATGCATGCACACACATGTGCACAAGCCATTCATACCTGAACACATACACCAACACACACAGATTCCTATCAAAAGATAGCATAGCAATAGCAATCAAGTTCCAGGTTGCTGCTCTGCATTCTGCTCAAACATATTACTCTTCTACTTCTGAAATTTGTTTATAGAAACAAACTGGAAATACAGAAAACCTGAACTTGGTCCTTTAGTTTGGAGATGCTAAGCAAGGTGGTGGAGTCCAGGACAATAATCAAAGCTGCCTCCAAGCCTATGGTCAGGGGAAGGAGCCTGAGAATAATCACATTTGGGAGGGTTTTCCACTCATATAAGAAGAAAATGCAACCCTAGGTTAATTATTCTAATTCGTAAGACTGAAGAAAAGAAAATTATGGCGCTAGACTAGCATAATCCCCTCAAAGTGGTTTTGGAGACAACCTTGGTCCTAAGATATAATTACCTCATATATTAAGGGACTAATTATTGAAGCTGATGGACAACTGATTCCTGACTCCTTTCACTCTGAAAACTCAGTTGGTGGAAGTTGAAGATGATGGTACCAAGAGCACAGTTTGCAAAATAGAGTCTATCTGCCCTGTGGGAAATACCGCGGCAGCTTCCACTGTGGCGTTGCTCTTTGCTATAGAGGAAGGAGCCTTGGCCTTGCTCCCCAGCATCATGAGAAACTAGACTGTTGGATCAATGCAGTGTTGGATCTTCAAAGAAGCTGTGTTCAAGCAAAGCATACTTTAGTGTCCTGGATGTTCCTTAGGGTAAATGAAACTACTATCCCCGGAAATGACCAGGAAGAGCCATCAGTCAGCCCGACAGCATCAGAGTGACAGGGAGCGGCAGATGGTTTTCACAGAGTAGCAATTACATCACCTCGGAAAACTACAGGAAAAGCCAGCGATGTAAGATATGAAGTATCAATGTGTGGCTTGAATTTAATATCGTGCCAGTTACGTATCAGCTGACCCAGAGAATATGGGCGGGAGGGCGTGCAGGAATCAAGCGAGTGGGCAGCTTGTGAGTAAGCTGTGCTCTGAGAGTCTGGGTTCTTCCAATCCAACAGAACGTTGTCTTCATTTTCGTGGAATCCTTTTGTTACTGAAAGAATAATAATGTTAGGGAGAAAGAGGAGGTGGAGGCTATTCCTCATTTATACAAGAAACTTCTTTTTGAAATTTCTTTTGAAAAGGTAAGGCATCATGAGGGACTGAGACGCAGACGTCTATGTGGGGGAGCTCTTAGGGCCCTGGTGAGCCCCGTATGAGTGTTTGGAGTCACTTGTGGACTCCTGTTTTATTTCATTTTTAAATCTAAATATAGTTCAATTTGAGAAACTAGGACAAGGGATACGCATAATTTTTCAGTATTGGCTAAAACAGAAGAATATACCAGAGTATCATTTGGCATGCGTGTGTGCGTGTGTGTGTGTACAGGTTTGGAGTCTGTCTACTCTCCCTCAATTCTCTTTGCACTTGGGTTTATCAGATGTCATAAATGGCAGCCCTCTAACACTTAGGCTTTCTCTACGGGTCCCTTCCTTCCCTTGGGAAGCATCAAATTCCTTCCCAACCTTTTCCAGCAGTAGAGAGTACCCACGGCCTGGCATTAAGAGAGCGAACTTGAGCTGGTAACAGAGCTAAAGTGATTTTTAAAAACTCTCCTGAGAGATTACGCGTGTGCCTTTTAGCTCGGTCCTGTCTAATCTGACCTCTCCATCCTTCCAGTTATCGATCCACATGGCAGGCAGCAAGCTGGGCACACATGTGTGGGTGGGGGAAGGTGAGGCACCTAGGAGGTTGATACCTTGCTTTGTTACAACCTGCCCGTGCTCTATAATCTGGACTCTGTTGAGCAAGGAGGATTGAGCAAGATCATGTCTGGAGAGAACCTCAGATCCCTGAAAAGCCCTCAGATGAGTTTTGCTGTTAGATTTTGTCTCCATCAGTGTCCAGTCACTGGAACAAAATGTTCGACAGAAATGACTTGAAAGAGGAAAGGTTTAGTTGGGTTTATTGATCTGAGGTTTTGTCCGTGGTCACTGGCTCTACCATGGACCTCTGGTGAAACAGAACATCACAGAATGAGGGCGTGAGAGGGGAAGGCTGCCTCCCTCTTCGTGGCCAGGAAGCAGAAAAGAGTGAAGGAGGGATGGGGAACAAGATATATGCATAGTGACCTACTTCCTTAACCAAAGTCGCACCCCCTAGAGTCTCTGTCACCTCTGGCCACCACCCACTGGAGTCTTTGCGGGGGATGGGGGGCATTCCAGATATAAACCCTGACAATAGAATCTATAATTAATATAAGGACACAGAAACGCATATTCTGCTTGGGTGAACATTTGAGGAAAGGAAAGCTCAGAGAGGTAAACATGCTACACAAGCAAGCTAGCGACTTTCCACACAAAATAGTGGATTGTGTGTTGAAGCCGAGTGATTTCTCGTGTGTCTTAAAGCAGACGCGAAACCCTGGTAGCACTTTGTCTGTATCAGGGCAGCAGCTTCAGGAACCTGTGATGGACCAAGTAGGGAGGGCAAGGCTGTGGCAAGCTGGAAATGACTTGTCGGTTCTATTTGGGGGGCGTTACCCCCTGTGTGAAGAGGCAGGCACTTCTATTTTTCCAGGGAATGTAGAAGTGGGTCACCCGGGTGTGGATGGAATAAAACAGTGTCGGATGAGTAGCTTTGGCCTGAGGGTTGACTGTGTTTCTGAAAGCAGATGGGCAGCCACCTTTCTGGGCTGAGCACGCATGCTCAGAGAGCAGCACGGATAACTATAAATTTCCCCTTACACACATTTCAAGCTGTTGTTCTCCTGAATAGCTGTGACACCTTCTCCCAGCATCGCTCCGACAGGAGGGAACCGAAAAGTGGTGCTTGCATCCATTTCTTCCATGGTGTGGCTCACTCACGGGGAGATTTTTTTAATAAGGATGAAAGAAAGGCAGAGGGCTGGGGACCTAGAAGCTGGTGATCTACTTTTGGTTAATAGAGAATTGTGTGCATTCCAAATGTGTCGTGTTCGACCCTTTCGTGTCCATCTGGTTAACGGAGTGAAGATTTATGTGACTCCATCCCTGAGGCAAACATCAATTTCCACACAAATGCCAGATTCCCCTCTGTCTCCGTGGAACAGTTGTCTGGCTTTAAAAAGGAGAGGCCCTGTAACACATTGTCTGCAGAGTTCTTTTTTGGGCACCACTGTCTGGGGATACCCCAGAGCTTACAGGATAAATAAGTTCAACATTAAAGCATCTCTCTGCAGAGTAATGGCAGCCATCTCTGTCCCCGCCGTACTCGTGTGCCCACCCAGCCTGTCAGAGCAGTAGCCAGCATCCATTTAAAACCATTAGCCACTCATCTTTCTGATTCGTAAAAACCGCAGCAGCTTAATGCCTCTCGGTGTCTGTGTCCCCCACCCCCCACCCCGTGCAACCCTCTCACCTCCCTCCCCCACCTCTGCTCTGCACACTGACATCCTTGCTGGTTGTCCTGCATTCCAGTTGCTCCCTCTGGAGGCCTTTGCCTTTGATGCTATCAGCTTAGAGGAGTCTTCTCGCAGACCCCGAGAGCTACCCACTGCTCCACAGAGCAGTCTTGTCCACCAAAAGCTGCAGTCTCCTGCCTCTGCTTACCTCTAGCCCTTCTCTATACCCACTTTCTCTGTGCCCTCACTGTCAGGTCCAAAGGAACCCTACTCCCCTTAAAGCGCCGTTTTCGTTCTCCTTTACCAAAGGCCAAGTTCTTACCACTGTCCGGAGGGACAAATGGCTGTCTGGGTGCCTGCTAGCACACCAGTGAAAATGCTGGCCTCCAGGCTCTCAGCATCATAAGTACATGGGACAATTTCAGCCCTTCTCACCCCACCTCCTACCCTAAATACTTCTCCAGCTCATGAGCTCCCCCAGTTTCTCATTCCCTTACAACCCTACTATTTTGGCTAGGTGCTCTCTTGGTCCTCTTCTTTCTTAGTCTTCCTCTCTCTCCCCTCCTCCTCTCTCTGCTGGCCATGTTTAGCCTATCATTTTTTTCTCTCCCTGTTCTAGACCGTTCCAGATGCTTCTGGCTGCACTCTCCCTCATATCTACAATAAAAACATACTCCCAACCATACCTCAGAGTGGTCATAGCCTCAGTTTACAACGCAGCCTTTTGTAGAACTTGTGCCCAAGTCCTCCTATTCATTTTTCTTGTTTTCTCTCACTGTGCGTCCCGTGACCACAGAGATATTTTTGCCTGTCTTGCTCAGTGCTACATTTGGGAAGCTTCAAACAGTACCTAGGCTCTGCTCATGCTAGATAAGAGCTCTGTTCGCAGGTTACATACCTGATCCACTGGATCATCATTATCATTATTACTGAATATTATTATTATTACTGGTACTACAATGTTTAAAACCTTGCTGCGAGGGCTGTGCACGTGGTCCATTGGCCTAGCATGAGTGAGGCCCAGATTCTTTTCAGAGGGAAAAGGGGCTGACACACACATGCTCAGCAGGCAGGAGGCCCTGGGCCCAGTGCTCCATCTCCAGTGCTGCCCAAAGTACCTCAACTCAAAACCTCAAACAAAACACACCACCTAACAACATCTAGGTGTTAGGCAACTTATTGATTGATCTCTGTGATCTTTGCCCTCTCTGTGTAAAGGATGTTAGTGTGTGTCTGTTCTTTGCAGATAAAGTCCCGGCTCCTGGATCATGCTATTACGAACATTTCCATGAATAGACTTCGCTTTTCAAAAATGTTTGTGTCGATCTTTTTCCTGTATTTGGGGTAGGATCCTACATAGCCCAGGTTTGCCTTGAGCTTACTTTGCAGTTGCTCAGAGCCTTGTACTTCCGACGACCCTCCGACTGCCGCCTTCTAAGTGCAGTGATTACAGGCAGGAGCCACTGGTGTAGGAGGGTCTTTTGTATTTGTGTTACTTTTATTGGTTAAATAAAGAAAACTGTCTTGGTCTTTTGATAGGGCAGCCCTTAGGTGGGCGGAGTAGATAGAACGGAAGGCTGTGAGAGAGAAGGCAGTGTAGCAGACGCCATGCTTCTCCGGCACAAGATGGACACTGGTTATACTCATGCCGGTAAGCCACAACTCAAGTGGCGATACACATTAATGGAGATGTGCTAAAATAATATGTGAGAGTTAGCCAATAAGGGGCTGGAGATAATGGGCCAGGCAGTATTTAAATGAGTACAGTTTCCGTGTAATTATTTCGGGTACGCACCGGGAGCCAGGCAGGACAAGGGGCCCTGCGCCGGGAACTAGGCACCGGGAACACAGCCCGCGCGCCTCTTGCAACAAGCCACCACACTCTGCTCATGGGTGCTGGGAGCAAATCCACAGTTTGATACATGCTATAAAACTCAGCTATGTTCCCAGCCCCCATTGTGTCAAGTCTGCTTTCTCAACATTAAAGTTTTTTGCTTCCTTCACTGTCTTTTTCCTGGTTAAAACCCTCACATTTTACTTGAGCGACAGATGCCCCCTGTATGCCCTTGCTTAGTTTTCATCTCCACTTGACCCATCTAAGAATTGTCTCAGAAGAGGGAGTCTCAGACCAGATTGGCCTGTGGCCATGACGCTGGGGAATTGTCCTGATTGTTGATCATGTGGAAGGGTGCAGCCCACTGTGGGTGGCTCTACCCCTAGGCAGGTGCTTTTGAGTTATGAAAGAAGTCAGGAGCCAGCAAACGGCCTTCCTTATGATTTCTGCTCCAAGTTCCTGGCTTGAGTTCCTTCCAGAATTCCCTTGGAGATGAACTGTTCCCTGGGGGTATAAGCTGAAACAAACCTTTCCCTCCCCACATTGTTTTGGTCATTCCCACAGAAGTCAAGGGGCAAATTAAAACACTCTTTTTTCCTCATTCCACATAGCCTCACTGAGAACCCAGAACACTCTATCTAAAATCTAAGTAGTCTATCCTTTGTTACTGTTTATTCTCTACGAAGGTTCAGGTTTGTCTAGTAGCAGATTGGCTACATATATTCCTCTACCACATCAAGGATGTTCTTGACTTCTGATAGAATCCTGATAGAATATTCTTTCGCTCCCACTCTTCATCTGGGTACTGACTCCTTAATTAGCTCTAAAGGTCCCTTTCACCAAGACCATACACCCGTTAAGTTCTCTATGCCTTTGTTGACTACAAGAGCAGTTAATACATGTAAGAGTTTATCAGGCGCCGTTGAAGAAATGGATGGGAACAACGCACAGATGCCTTTGACTTCAGGAATAGGAGCCTGTGGTGTGTAACTCACTAATTAATGTCTGTTTTTTTTTTCAGCAGACATTATTTTGGAGAAGATGATGGAGAGATGGTACCCAGAACAAACAGTGCAGCAGGTAAGGATGGCATGGGCCGTGCCCTTTAATGTCACTGTTTCCTGCCATTCGCCCAAATCAATTCCCAATGGGAGTTTCCTCAAATTTTTATAGATTTCCAAATTTGCACACACCAGTGTAGCATATAACCCCCTAGTTGGAATGCCCCAGTGGGGAATTTTATACTGTATGTAATTATATGTTCTAGGAGGCAGCACACTATAGTCAATCATCACACAAATACTTCTGTGAATTCTTCGTACCTTTAATAAGACTAGGATTGCAAGATGAAAGCCTCTTGCAAATGCATACAGTAAATTTTGCCATCAAAATGAAATTTCTACCCTGATGCCTCCTTAAAATGGGTGTAGTAATGATGTCACTCTCAGATGTAAGATTAAATGATCAAAATTCTTGTCTAGAAATAAGTGCTTCCTAAATCTTATTTACTATTCTTATTAATGTCATCATAATTATATCACACACACTACTGCACATGTAGTAGTTAGGGATGTTTTCATTGTAAAATCAAAGTACAGATAACTCTCTCTCTCTCCCCTTCATATGTAGCCCTGGTCATCCTAGAACTGGCTTTGTAGACCAGACTAGCCTTGAACTCAGAGATTTGCCTGCCTCTGTCTCCTTAGTGCTGGGACTGAAGGCATGTGCTACCACACTGACTCTTTTTTAATTTAAAAAAAATATACAAAGTGATGTGTTTTATACTAGCATTTTAATGTATACTTTGTCTTTGCTTCATCTCCTCCCTCGTCCTCCTGTCCCCTCCTGCCTGTCCCCTCTTCCTTTAGAGGCCCCAAGTCCACCTTCATTGCCACACACATACTGCAACCACCCACTTACCTGCCTTTCTCTCAGTCTCTTTTCTAGTTCTAGAACCTGTACTCACACTCATAGACACATAAAAATTAAACTATAGGGTCTTCATATATGAGAAAGTATGCTATGCTTATGTTTGGAGTCTGGCTGAGACAGATTTCTTTTGGGAAACATTTCTCTCAAAGGCTTGCTCCCAACCGGAGGATTTCCTTCACTTGCTAAGTGTTTTGCCTTTTCTCTGTAACTGGTTCATGTGCTCCATGTAGAAGTCAGGCCTTAATTTGAATAAATTAAAGACCTCAGCATCCCCTAAGCTTGGAATCCAAGTGGCTGAGGAAATCGCTCAGTCAGTAAAGCCCTTGCTGGTGTGCACTCGGAATCCCAGCACCAGGGAGGTCGAGACAGCAAGATCCTGGCCTGCTTGGGACTTCTAGAACACACACACATACACTGATACTTGACTGTGTATATTCAGTTTAGAAGTTCCCAGGGTATCATACTTGACATTTTGGGTATCTGGGCCCTGCATTCTGAACCGAAAATCCAAGACAAATATTGAAAGGGAATGTCCAAAATGCCTACTACTGACAGGCATTGGATGGAACGTTCCCATATGTTACTTTCTGTCTTCAATGTGAGATTTCTGTGCAAGTGCCATTATCTTCATGTCCACAGAGGCAGTGGAATTTAGAGAAATGAAGATATCTGCTTAAAATTGCACAGCTTGCGAGCAGTCCGGATCCAACTCCAGGCGTAAAGGCTCAGCTCACCCCCTCAACCTCACGCAGAATGGCTTTGCTTTGTTGTATCACTTGTGGCCCCACTCAGTAGCCTATGTAACGCCAGCTAAACAGGAAGGCAATCATTCTCTCCGCAATTCCGATTTTAAAAATCACATTTATGGGGCTGGAGAGATGGCTCAGGGGTTAAGAGCACTGACTGCTCTTCCAGAGGACCCAGGTTCAAGTCCCAGCACCCACATGGCAGCTCACAACTGTCTGAAGATCCAGTTGCAGGGGATCTGACACCTTTACACCAATGCACATAAAATAAAGTTAAATAAACCATAAAAATATTTTTTAAAAATCACATTTTCTCAGAAACATTTTTGTCCGCCAACAGAACAGCAGGGTCAATGGCATCATTTTATGACATTGTTAATTTGTGATCTCAGAGCGCTACCAAATGAACGGGACAACTGTTTGGTGGACACCTCAGCAAAGACAAAATGAAACAGCAACAAAACTCTCTTTGCAACTAATTTCCCCGCCAATAAAACTGGCCTTCCTTTTCTTGTACTTAAAAACCCTAGACAACCAGGCATCGAGGACCATTGAGCACAGGGCTAGCTGAACACATATGCCCTAGTGTGTTAATTTTACAAAGCTAAAGATTCTGAACACATATGCCCTAGTGTGTTAATTTTACAAAGCTAAAGATTCTGAACACATATGCCATAGTGTGTTAATTTTACAAAGCTAAAGATTCTGCTGACAGAGTGTTCAGTTTGAAAACAAATTTCCTTTCCAATTGTCCTTTTTGAAAATGAGTGATGTAATGGAACGAAACACGAAAACCCCATGCCAGCCCCGGAGTCCCTCTGTCCAGCATCATCTGTTCGCTCATCTCCTTTCTCGCCAGCATCTTTCTGATACTCTTCTTCTTTCTCTTGTTCCCTCCCTAGCCTCTTCTTCCTTATAGGAAACTTTTCTTTGTCTCTGAATACTGCAATATTATTTCTACATTTTCCTCTATCTTAAAAGGGCTTCCTCCCATCAGAGCCACTTCCTAGTGGTTGTCTAAGCCATTACTCCTTATTCTCCCAGTTTTCTTGCAGAGACCAGACAGAATATGCTCCTGAGATTGGGGTGAGGTGTTTTCAGGGCAAAGTGGACCAAAGAAAAAGACAGAAGATCACTGTGGTGCACTTGATCTCTCTCTCTCTCTTTCCATTAGACATTTCCATTTCTCTTTCATAATTTGCTGGTTCACCTTTACTTCAAAGTTCATTTTCCATTGAACACCGATGAATCAAAATCTCTTCTGAGGCCCTGAAAAAAATCTAGGAAGGTGATGGGAACATGCCAGGACTTGGTCCCCTGTCCTCATGTTCTCTGTCAACTTTCTGTCACTGTGACATGACACTTGAGGAGGTCAACTGGAAAGACAAATTCCCTTCTGCTCCTGGGTTCAGGGGTCCCAGTCTGTGGTTGGTTGGCTCTGTTTCTCTGGGTTCAGGGGTCCCAGTCTGTGGTTGGTTGGCTCTGTTTCCCGCTTGGTCGGTGGTGATGCAGCACTTCACAGCAGGAGCCCATGGCAGAGGAAACATACCCACATCATGGCAACTGAGCAGAAAAGAGAGAGGGAAAGGGCCAGGGTCCCCATAACCTCTTTAAGGCCTTGTCCCTAGTGACCTATCTTCTCTTGGCCCAGCTTCCCCCTCCCACCTCCCACTAGTGCTATAGGCTGGCCAGCATATGAGCCTTTACCATATGAGCCTTTGGGGGATATTTAAGAGTCAAACCATGACACAGTTCTCTGGCAAGTTTACAAATGGGGCAGGGGGACATAGAGAGACAGAGGGAGAGAGGGGAAGAAAAAGAGCATAGGGTGACAGTTTGTCTCTTATTTCTTAAGGCTACTTTGTCCCTGCATCTAGCTGACTTTTCAGAAATCACGGCTACCCAGGCCCCGTATGCCTTTGCTTGCTCTCACAAGGTCATTAGAATTCTTTGTGTCAGTGTGGTTCTTCTTAATGCAAAAAAGAATAGCTTGGGAATAAAGGCGCATTGTTTACTTCTATCGGCCAGGAAAAGATTAGTTTTCTACATGTTTTTTAACCTCAGATCATCACCCCTGCTGTGCCCGCATCTGTGGACTGCACGTGTCATGTTTGATTGGGGCACTGATTCCTTATTCTTTCACACATCGCCGCTCTGGAAGCCAGACTCTGCTCTGGAGGCCCGGCTTTGCACCATGATGAATGTCAAGCTGCTAAGAGTCAAGAGTAGAAAAGCGGTGTTGCAAGGCCTCATGACCTGACACACACAACGTCATTTTTATGTTTTGTCGGCCAGCACAAGTCACTTGGCCAACTAGGAGGAGGAGGATGGCCATTGTGTCAGAAAGAGGCCTGGACACACAAGCTATGTCTCAATATTCACCAGAGACCATGAGTAATAAACTCCATAAGAATTACTGTGTGTGAATCCTTTCTATGTGACCTGTGTGGTTCGTATTTTACAGAAAGGAAATTCTGCTGGGATGTGCAGCAGTTAGAACAGCTCTCTGCCTTTCTTATATACACTCTTTTTCTTACCGTTCTGTTTTGTTGCCAGCTTTTCTCAGCGACACTAAGGATCGGGGACCTCCAGTTCAGTCACAGACCTGGAGAAGTAGCGAGAAGATGCCCTTTGGACAGGCACACTCCTTGAGAGCATTTGAGAAGCCCCCACTGGTGCAGACCCAGGCTCTTCGAGACTTCGAGAAGGTGAGACACATGTGTGGATCATTCTAATCCCAATTAGGAACACAAATATGGAATCAGGATTTTATAAAAATATGATCTATAGACCGGATTATGAGCTTGGTTGTCATGATGGTGACCCTTTCAAGAGCGTGTGTGCCTGAAGCACTTGATGTTAGCTGCTTGCTAGAGCCAGTGGTTGATGGAAGACCAATTGCTTGTACTGATGTATTCTGTTTTACTGGTCATCTTTCTCCTTCACTTCTCAGATAAGCTCAGGAGGCTTAAATGACACCCAGAGAAACAGTACTTGGAACATTGTGAGCCCAGAACTCCCAGTCCAGGGAGCTAGCATTATTTTCTCTATTGCCAGCTTGGACAATGCCAAAAAGCTAGATACTGTCTGTTCTATGAGGAAACACAACCAAAGCCATTTGCTTTTCAACACGAATCGGCTTCAGACTCCTAGAACAGTCTTAGATTTGACCAAGAGAAATAAATGACGCT
Organism: Ondatra zibethicus; assembly: GCA_004026605.1. NCBI lineage: Eukaryota > Metazoa > Chordata > Mammalia > Rodentia > Cricetidae > Ondatra > Ondatra zibethicus. The sequence goes on along the minus strand of PVIU01002557.1, from coordinate 122,407 downwards.
ACAGTGCAGAGCCCAGCTCCCTGCAAGCCAGCTTGATCCTAGCATGCCTGCACAACAGAACCTTGCATGTATATCAGGCAAGAGGCACTCAGAATGTTTTACATCCATGTTCTAAAAGAAGAAACAGGTCTTTGGTGCCCCCTGGGGGATACCCAAGGAGCAGGCCTCAATTGAGCATTGGTACCTAGGTCTTTAGACAAATGGATTTCCTTTTAGTTGACAAGGGATAGCTTTGGATATAACACAGTTAAATTACAGTTTCAAAAGCAGCTGTGTTACCATGGGTTTTCTCTGTCCTTCCTCAGCTTGTAATTACAGATGTTCCCTAGGACAGCTTTTGCATCCTTCCAGATACTTCTGCAGGCAATGATGGTGATGGGAGTGGGGGTGGCAACACCTTCGCACCCTCCTTCCCCCCACCTTCTGAATCGGCTGCTGCTCACAGGCCGGATGCTTCTGCAGAGCAGCCCAGCGGTGTGAGTGTGTGGGTGCTTGGAAAGGCAGAGTGTGCTGTGCACTCTCCTTTCGTTGTGAGGTGATGGGGAGCTCAGAAATGAAGGACGTCACACCCAATGATGGGGTGAATGGCTGGATGCTGTAGGGCTGAGCTGGGGACCAGTGGGGTCAGCTGAGCTCCAGATGTAGCTTCTGAGTCCTTTGCTTACATGGTGAAGTAGTTCTTGTGTCTCAGTGCTGAGAATCACTGTCCGATATGAGGCCAACCAGAGGCACTTTTAAAACCTCATCCTCTGTGTGTTAAGAGAGAAAGAACAAGACTAAATTGCTGGTTCGCCAAGTACTAATGTGTGTGTTCGTACTTAAACACTCACGTCCGTTTTGGACATCCAAAGCACCTCCATGGGAGGACTTGAAAACTCAGAGGAATTAGTTGTTGGTTAGGAAGACACTACTGAGGCCTAAGGACACGTTACAATACCCTACCTTGAAAATGGGAAAACTATCAGGACATGTTCAGTAATTTTTAAACATGAATTACATAGCCTTGGGATAAAGGCTGGGTCGGTGGCCCTGTGAGAGCTCCATTGAAGATTTTTTTAGCAGACAGGGCTTCATGTGTCTTGGCTTTGACAAAAATGTCAAAGGAACACAGGCTTAGGATGAACAACCAGGATCCATCCTGATTCAAACAATAAGCATTTGTTATTGTCCCTGCCCTTCATTTCAGTGTTAGGAAGTCCAGATATCACATCACTAACAACATGACTAGCAACTAACAATATCGTCTCCAGTGATGAGGAGCGCATACTTTGAGATCCAGAGATACTGCATCTAATCTTAGTAGAGGACCAAGGAAGAGCCTTCTCTCAGATGGCGCCTGCTACGGGGGCTGTACTCTGCCTGAGATGCCCAAAGCGAAGCTCAGGTTTTCTAGTCAAGGGAGTAAAAGTCCATATGAAGGGGACATTTGGGGAAAGGAAGAAGTAAATTCATAGATTGAGTCCACAAGAGGCTGGGCCAGAGGGAGGTAAGGAAGGAGGGCCTGAAGAAGAAAGGAAGGGACATCAAAGGGACTGATAGTATGCCACCAGTACTGTGGTGCCTTTGGAAATGTTTGCTGGTGTAGGAATTCTCAAGAGTAATCTGCGGTGTTATTTTGATTTCAAAGTGTTCTGTATGAAAAATTATTTCAGTCTTAGGGTCACTATTGCTATGATGAAACAACACGACCAAGCCAAGTTGGGGAGAAAAGGGGTTATTTGGCTTACACTTCCACATCACTGTTCATCACCAAAGGAAGTAATGACAGGAACTCAAAAAGGGCAGGAACCTGGAGGCGGGAGCTGATGCAGAGGCCCTGAGGGAGTACTGCTTACCTCTTGCTCCTCATGGCTTGCTCTGCCTGCTTTCTTGTAGAACCCAGGACTATGAGCCCATGGTCGTTCCCACCCATAATGGGCTGAACCCTCCCCATTAATCTCTAATTAAGAAAATGCCCTACAGGCTTGTCTACAGCCCCACCTTCTGGACTCATTTTCCCAAATGAGATTTCCTCCTCTCAGGTGACTATAGCTTGTGTCAAGGTGACATAAAACTAGCCAGCATAATATATGACAGCCATGCTACTTTTTGAATGAGTGAATTTATTATGAACATAGCAAGCCAAAGTAAGAGTAAAAGGGCAAGTGAGAAGGATGGATGGATAGATAGATAGATAGATAGATAGATAGATAGATAGATAGATAGATAGATAGATAGATAGATGATAGCAAAGCATGATTTAATTGGGAATTCAAAGCATCCAGCAGAAGTCAACTGGGGAAGTCCCTCTGGGGTGGTCCCAGAGTTCCCAATCCTGCAGAGCACAGTGGGGGAGGCTCCCTAATAAAAGAACAAGTGGCAATAGATAGGGGCAGCATCCTGAACTCAGGTGGTCAACCCTCCTGAATAAACTGCCTGGAGGGGCTGAGGCAATCAACTGGGGTTTCTGACTGAGTTTTCTCTCTCAGCAGTTGAGCTTCCCACAAAGGGATTTCCCATGGATACATTCTTACTTTCTCTTTCCCACTGTAGGGAGTTTTACAATCAAGGATAAGCAGCTGTAACCTCTGTTGGAGACGGTTTACCTTCTAGCTGCTCTCAAGGGCATAGAGGTTTTATTCTTGGTCTGTTTTGCTGTTCTCTCCCCTCCCTGTCTCAGAGTTAGGGAGGCCCAGCTAATCCCAGACAAGGGGCCTTAGAGGACACTTGGCATGAACGTGCTTGGGTCTGAAGTGGGTGAGGGAGCAACCTCACCTCCAGAGTCAACTTCTCAGCGAGCTCAAACTGCACATGACAATGTACCCACACACTTGTGCCTGACACAAAGTAAGATCCAACAGGTCGAACGTGTAAACACTGGTGTGCTGTGGAGTCAGAATGTCAGGGAAGACGACAATTGAGGTTAATGTAGAAAAATGTGACAAAAGGCGTAAAATGGATGAGCGGTGGCTTTCTTCTCTGTTTGCCCATTCTCTATGCTCAATCAACAGCAGCCTGGATTAAATTGGGGTGCAGAATGACTGCCTAGAGGACTCATGAAGAAACTGCTCCTCCTCACCTTCTGTGTGTAAATTCAATTTAACTTACAGGCGTGTTTGTCAGACTGGCCCCTTCCGATGATGGAGGAGCATATTGCCCAGCGTATGGGCCTCATTTGTGTTTTGGAATGAGTGACTTCATTATTAAACCTTGTTATCTTTTCTGCATTGTTATAAATGGGGTTCCCCAACCCCAAGGCCTTTATAATGGAGGATGCTCTACCCTTTGCAGATGTGTACACTTGAGCAGTATATAAAGTGTTTCTCAAAAATTGTCTGATTGTGTGCTTATAAGACATTTAAGGGGCCTGGAGAGATGGCTCAGAAATTAAGAGCACTGGCTACTCTTCCAGAGGACCTGAGTTCAATTCCCAGCAACCACATGGTGGCTCACAACCATCTGTAATGGGTTCTGGTGCCCTCTTCTGACATGCAGGCAAACATGCCAGCAGCACATTGTATACATAATAAATAAATAAATCTTTTTTAAAAAAGACATTTAAATAAGTATCATTCTCTCCATTTTTCAAATTATAGAGGCAGGGATCACAAAAATTATGGCCTGATTATGGTCCTATACCTTATGTGCAATGACAGTCAATTTGGATACATTAGGTCAGAAATAATTTTTACATGCGAATGACCATAATTGTAAATTGAGAGAAAATTCCTTCCTATCAAGAAATCCTTTCTTCGAGCTCCTGGCTCCCATCCTAGCCGTGGTGTCTCTGGGCTGAAGAAGGCTGGCGGAGAACAGAGGTAACACTGGCTAGTGTCTGTGAATCACTTTCTGTGTGTCTGAACTGAGATAAGGATGCATCATCTCATTTAATGCTCCCAACAACCCTGTGAGAGGAGCGCTATCCCATCTTACAGATGAAGAACTAAGCTGGGGCAGTGGTGGTGTATGCCATTAATCCTACACTTTGGAGGCAGAGGCAGGCGGATCTCTGTGAGTTCGAGGCCAACCTGGTCTCTCTGAGTCATCTCTCTGCCCCACTTGTTTCATGATTTTTTGTTTTTGTTTTTGTTTGTTTTTGTTTTTGTTTTTCGAGACAGGGTTTCTCTGTAGCTTTGGAGCCTGTCCTGAAACTAGCTCTTGTAGACCAGGCTGGCCTCGAACTCACAGAGAAATGCCTGCCTCTGCCTCTCGAGTGCTGGGATTAAAGGTGTGCGCCACCACCCCCCGGGCTTATGATTTATTTTTAATTATGTATACATGTGCATGTTTTTATGTGTGTGTGTGCACGCACTCGTGCATGCATGCTCATGCAAGTGAGTTTGCTGCCCAAAGAGGCCAGAGGCTTTAAATCTCTCTGGAGCTGGAGGCACAGGTGGTTGTGAGCCATACAGTATGGGTGCTAGAACAGAACTCAAATACATAAAAGCAGTATGTTCTCAACTGCTGAGCCATCTTTCCAGGCCCTCACTAATCCTTTCCGGTGACCTAAAACAGGAAGTATTTTCTAGATTGGGGCGCTCAGTTAGTAAAAGAAAGGTAGGTGCTAATGAAGGGTCGTACTTGGGAATGAAATCACAAGTTCCTTTATTAAAGCTGATACAGATTGGAATTCTACCAGACTTTTCCAACTGCGTGGGAAACTCCTCTCATATCGTGATATCATCTCTCGCATTCACCGCATTCATTCTGAGCCGTTCACGATGGACAGCTGTCTCATTCTGCCTTGTCTTTGTTTCTGTTGTTCTCCCTGCCTGGAAAGCCGTCTCTCCCCCTCCACCTGGTTAAAGCCCATTTATCCTTTACGGTTTGGCAAGAGCATCATGTTCTTTCTTTTTACTGGTTAGGATATTTCCTTTAACCCTAAAGCACATTCTGATTCAGAGTCTGTGTTCGCCCTTCCCAGTGTATAGAATCCAGCTAATGTAGTCTGCAACAGGTGCTTGGTACAATGCTCAGCAACAAATTGGTTGAACACTCTTGAAGGTCAGTTATTTCAATAGATCTTGTGGCTTTCCTGCCGTGGCTCCGTATCCATCACGAGTCACCGATTCTTAAGGCGGGTGTCAAGGCACTGATGCACTGATGCGGGTATCAAGGCACTGAGGCACTAATGTGGGTATCAGGCACTGATGCACTGATGCGGGTATCAAGGCACTGAGGCACTAATGTGGGTATCAGGCACTGATGCACTGATGCGGGTATCAAGGCACTGAGGCACTAATGTGGGTATCAGGCACTGATGCACTGATGTGGGTATCAAGGCACTGAGGCACTAATGTGGGTATCAGGCACTGATGCACTGATGCGGGTATCAAGGCACTGAGGCACTGATGCATTGAGGCACTGATGTGGGTACAAGGCACCCATGCACTGAGGTACTGATGCGAGTATCAAGGCACTGATGCCCTGATGTGGGTATCAAGGCACTAACTGATGGAACGGGGTGGAAAATTGTAGTCTGGAGATGACAAAATTGGAGAGATGGAGGAAGGAAAAGAAATGGAGACTTTAAAAAAATGCTTTTCGATGGGACTAATTAAGAGAATTATGTCCTTAACACATAATAATGAATGATGTCCATTGAGTACTTTTTATATACTCAAGATTTTGCTAAATCTGTAATGTGCTATTTCAACTAGTTTAGTTTATTTTTCAAACTTAGGAGATAGATATTACATTCATTATACCAGTGAAGGGACCAAAGTTCAAATAAGGTTCCCCAAATTATACAGTTTTTAAGTGACAGCACCGCAGTGATGCCACTGTCTCCAAGGTTCTTGGGAGATGAGAGGACCATTCAGAGAGGTCTATTGGCAAATGTGCACAGTGTGGCTTTCTACGCAGACTCAGGATGGCCCAAACTCTAAGGAGAGCTGAAGAAGGATGGGTGTCTGACTATAAAATCAAAAGGAGGCCTTTGCTGCCTTCCCCTGGTTCCCCGTTTCTCAACAATGTTGTCTTTAACATGAACATGCCCGCAAAACCAGCAGCAGCATTCTCTAGCTGTAGACTGAAGCCAGCTTCCCTTGGCAGGCTGTGGCTCTAACCACAGTGAGTCAGCCTCTTGAGAATATACCCACCCTGGCACACTTTTCCTCTTGGGTCACAAAAATCTATAGGAAATTTTAAAAAAAGAGAAAGAAAAACCAAGCTAAAATGGTGATTTTTTTTCAAACCTTTTCTACCTTTAAGGAACTAAGTTATTACAGATGGGTAGCCTTTGCTAATTTAGGTGTATCTGGGTCCGCTAATTTAGGTGTATGTGGTATCTGTACATCTTGTTTTCCTATAATCACAGCCTTGGAAAATCGATGCTACTAGCAAACTACATTTTATTTTTCGAAAACGGCTTTACCCTTTCATTGCCATAGCATCTCAAGCATACCGGTTTTGTTTTCACAGACGTCCTCAGACATTCAGAACTTTATTAGATAGGAAGGGGAAATCTAAACCTTTCGATATTTATAAATACAATCGTTCTTTTCTTTTAAAATATGATACAATCATTCCATAGACCTTCAGCAAAATTTCACTTCTATGCTATGCACAAAATTACTCGACTGTTTTCTTGAGGACTACAAAGCAAACACAATGGTCTTGAACACATGTTAAAACCCACTGTGATCACTGCTATAGTGGAAGCCAAGAGTCTTAACAAAATGCATAGCTCAGGCTTGTAGATGCAGAAGAGCATGGTGCAGGCAAGATTCCTAGAGAAAACTACATTTGATTGGGGACCTGAAAGAGTGTCTAAAAGGTGAATAAAATAAAAATTTGACTTTCTCTTGGAGTAAGAAGCTATTTACAGATGTAGAAAACCCTTGTATAAGAGTGTTCCTATTCCCATGGCAAAATGTCAAAGAAACTATTTATTTGTTTGTTTGGTTGGCTGGTTGGTTTTGGTTTGTTTGAGACAAGGGTTCCTTGTGTAGCTTCAGCTGTCCTAGAACTAGTTCTATAGACCAGGCTGGCCTCAAACTCATAGAGATCCATCTGCCTCTGCCTTCCAAGACCTGGGATTACAGGCGTGTGCCACCACCACCCAGCTGTGACACTATCACCCGGCAGCAAAGAAATACTTACAAGGAGAATATTGAAACAAAATAAGTAATTTGAACTGAAGTAAAGTATTTTCATTAGTTGCAGTTACAAAGCTTCCGCATTTGATCTGTCCCATTAGAAATTCTCTAAGTATATGGTTTTCTCAATTTATTTAGGCTTAGTGGCACTTCCGATTGGTTGAGCTTCAGCTCTGACCTTAGTAATGGCCTTGACAAAAGCTGCTTAAATTCCTGCTACGTTTGAAAACCAGGTTGCATTTGCTCAGGAGTCCTAGCTGGCCTTGGGCCTGAATTCCTTGGGGCTGCCCTCCTCTCCGTTTTAATTTTCTTCAACGGGAGGAAGGCAGATTAGGGACTGATATGGAATGCGAAGGGGCCTCTGAGGAATTTTCCATGCAGAAGGAAAGGCATGAGTCAGGCGGCAGATGAGGGGAAGAGGTATAGTTAGTCAGGACCCTTAGAGCATGAAAGCAGGCCTGTGGAGAAGAGTTGAGACCGGAGAGGAAAACAGAAAATGCGATGTGGCCCGCAGGTTGTCTAAAGGCTTTACATTTCGCCCGGTCTCAGCTGGTAAGTGCTTGGATGGGTTTACCAGGGAGACGCCAAAGTCAGTTACCTCTTTGGACTCTGTGTGGAGTCTGAGCTGGAGGCCAAGAGACATGGAAGAGACTCAGCCATCTAGATAAAGTCAGGGGTGATACCAGCAGAGGGATGAGAGACCAATGGAAGAGTGAGATTTCAGAGACAAAATTGACAAGATTCATAACGAAACCTAATACTTTGTGCGCTAAATTGGAAGTCATTAACTTAGCATAGAATAAGCGAAGGATAAGAGCGACTCTCACGGTTATTCTTCTCATGGCTATGACAAATGCCTGACAGAAACAGCTTAAGGAAGGAGGGGCAAGCTCTGGTTCATGGCTCAGGGTATTTGGTCCATCATGGTGAGAAGGCAAAGCTGTGGAAGGCTCGCCCATCCATGGCAGGTGGCGCCTGAGGCTGCTTGCTCACTTCTCAGTGGATTGGAAGAACCACTTCAGGACGGAAGAAGAGCCTGCCTGTAACACTCAGGGTCCCCCCCACCTTCATCTCGTATCTTCCCGTTAGTCCTAAAGTTTCCTTGGCACAATCTCCAAAGTCAGTGCCACCCAGCTGGAGACCAAGCGTTCAAGCCCAGGAGCCCGTGAGGGACATTTCACACTCAAACCTCAACAGTGACCCATCACCATCTTATCTCCCGTTCTGTCCCAGACTATATTGTCACGCCGTCAGTCACTCGCACAATATTTTGAACTTTCTCTCTAATGTATGAGTGAGCTACATAATAGCACAAAATATATTCTCCTTTCATACTAGACAGGGAGATTAGCTGAGTGCCTGATACAGAGTAGGCATGCCTTGCTAGGTTATGCCAGCCATTGAGGAAGAGAGCAACTGAAAATCTTGATGTGTGTGTGTGTGTGTGTGTGTGTGTGTGTGTGTGTGTGTGTGTGTGTGTGTGCAAGTACACATACATGCTGAAGGTAGAGAAGGATGTTGGGTATCTATCTTTCCATCTTACTTTTGAGACAGAGGCTCTTACTGAACCTGAAGCTTGCTATTTTAGCTAGGCTGACTGGCCAATGAGCCCCCAATAGCTGCCTTCATCCCCCAATATTGGGATTAACACACATGCACAGCTGGAGTAGGAAGGTCTTCTGTTTGTGTGTTGCTTTCATTGGTTAAATAAAGAGACTGCCTTGGCCTTTTGATAGGACAGCCCTTAGGTGGGTGGAGTAGACAGAATGAAAGGCTGGGAGAAAAAAGACAATGTAAAAAACACCATACTTCTCCGGCCCAAGATAAACACTGGTTAGACTCATACCAATAAGCCACAACTCAAGTGACAATACACATTAATGGAGATGGGTTAAAATAATATATAAAAGTTAGCCAATAAGGGACTAAAAATAATAGGCCAGACAGTATTTCAATAAATACAGTTTCCATGTAATTATTTCGGGCATAAACTAGCCAGACACTGGACAACAAAAGCCGGACGGCCACCGGAACCAAAAGCTGTACCTCTTACTACACACAGCCGTTTGCCTGGCTTTTATATGGGTTCTGTGGGTTTAAACTCAGTCCCTCTTGCTTTCACAGCAAGTGCTCTTACCCACTGAACCAGCTTCCCATCCCCAAGGTTACTGAAAAATCTTGAGACCTAGCAAGCTTGGTAGCTTCCCTTTTATTGCAGAAGCGCATCAAACGATCATTCTGAGTTAAGCCCACTGTGGACACACCCCAAGTTCTGGTAGTGTTGACTGAGTTAAACTGGTAGAGGATCCAGTTTGGAGCCGAAGAGTCCTTGGGCACTGCCAGATTCCAGCAGCCCACCTGTCGCTTCTGCCATGTGGCTTGCTTAACTGTCTCTGGCAGTGTTATTTCTGGATGGACCATCTATTTCTGGTGGCCAGGGAAGCTGTTTGCTTTGTTTTTGTTTTTATATAGTCCCCAGTGCTCTAGTGTGAGGGGAATGATGACACCTTGTTATTCCAGGACTGTGGGTGGCATGGGTGTGTGACCATAGTGGGGGATGGCATAAGGGACATCGTCTGAACCCTCATCCTCTATGCAAGTGAGGAAGCTGTCCAAGCTGGGCTTATCCATCAGTACTCCTGCCATCAGACTGGTTATTTCCAGAAAAGGATGCACAGTGTGTTTCTGAGTTGTAGGGCAGAAAATAGAATGATTTTAATAATTTGGTAATTAAATGGTAATAATTTGGTATTTAAATGATTCTGGAATTTCAGGAATGATATTGAGGTTTCATTCTCTTATCTGTTCTTTCTTTTTATTATTTTTTTTTCATTTTTTTACATACTGACCACAGTTTCCCCTTCTTTCTCTCCTCCTTGTCCCCCACCCCAGCATTTACTTTTCCTTTATCTCCATTCAGAAAGGGATGGGCCTTCCAAGGGAGTCAACAAAGCATGGCATATCAAGTTGAGGCAGGACCAAGCTCCTTTCCCTGAATCAAGGTTGGGTGAGGCAACCCAGCATGGGGACTGGGCTCCCAAAAGATATCTCAAGTGCCGGGGACAGGTCCTGATTCCTCTGCGAGGAGCCCCAGAAACAGACCAAGCTACACAACTGTTACACACACAGAGGGCCTGGGTTGGTTTCATGCAGGCTCCCTAGCTGTTGGTATAGAGTTTGTGAGTTCCCATGAGCTCAGGTCAGCTGTCTCTGTGGGTTCCCCATCGTGACCTTGACACCCCCCTTCCCTCCCAACCCCGCTCACACATTCCTTCCTTTCTTCAACAGAACTCTCTGAGCTGGCCCAGTGCTTGGCTGTGGACCTCTGCATCTGCTTCTGTTAGTTACTGGATGAATGCTCTCTGATGACAATTAGGGTAGTCACCAGTCTGATTATAGAAGACCAGTTCAGGCACCCTCTCCACTATTGCTAGGAGTCTTAGTTGGGGTCATCCTTGTGGGTTCCTGGGAGTTTCCCCAGCACCAGGCTTCTCCATAACCCTAAAATGTGCCTCCATCAAGATACCTCTTTCTTTATTCTCCCTATCTGTCCTACCCCCAACACACTCAACATGATACCTCATGTTCCCTCACCCCCCAGTTTACCCTGGAGATCTCTTCTATTTCCCCTTCTCAGGGAAATCCATGTGCTCTGAGGGTCCTCTTTGTTACCTAGTTTCTCTGGGGCTGTGGAATGTAGCCTGGTTGTCCTTTGTTTTACATCTAATATCCACTTGTAAGTGAGTACACACCATCTTTGTCTTTCTGAGGGGGGTTACCTCACTCAGGACGATTTTTTTCTAGTTCCATCCATTTACTTGCAAATTTCATGAAGTCATTGTTTTGGTTTTTTTTTAAGATTTGTTTATTTATTATGTATACAGTGTTCTGTCTGCATGTCTGCCTGCAGGCCAGAAGAGGGAACCAGATTTCATTATGGATGGTTGTGAGCCACCATGTGGTTGCTGGGAATTGAACTCAGGACATCTGTCTAGAAAAGCAGGCAGTGCTCTTAACTGCTGAGCCATATCTCCAGCCCGATGTCATTGTTTTTTACATCTTAGTAATACTCCATTGTGTAAATGTACATTTTCTTTATCCATTCTTTGGTTGAGGGGCATCTAAGTTGTTTCCATGTTCTGGCTATTACAAATAATGCTGCTATGAACATAGTTGACCAAGGACCCAGCCCCAAAGGGAAAAAGCCAGGTCCTTGTAGCATTTGAAGCTGGCATCTGTAAAGCCTAACAGAGACTCTACATTGAAAGGGTTTGAGGAATGCAAGAGCAAGTTGTAAGGTTTTGATTGACATTTTCCTTGTAAGACTATCCTGTGCAAGTGTCACGCATGTTCACGGAGATGGCCTAATGGGTATATTTTCATTGAGTCAAAATGCGGAGTTGATTGTGTTTTGAACTGTTTTATCTGAGGATTATGATAAAACTTTACTATGATAAAATTTAATAATCATGACTAATAGATACTGAAGGCCATTTAAGACACTTAGGTAGACTTTCTGTTAGGGCCTGTGATCTATCTGGGATTGAACACTTAATATTAACTCATTTTGATTTTATGTATGTGACCATGTGCGTGCTGTGCCCTCACATGCCAGCATGGGATGCTGGGTACCTTGGAGTTAGAGTTACAGATGGCTGTGAGCCACCATGTGGGTCCTGGGAACCAAACTCCAGGTCCCATACAAGAGTAGTCAGTGCTCTTAACTACTGAACCATCTCTCTAACCCTAATACACTTAACATTTAGACACTGTCTGTTCTAAGCCACATGCCTTAGTAAATTGAGTTGAACCATCACCGATAAATAAATTTATTTGCGATAAATAAAATAAAAGTTTCTGAAACACAAAGAATTAGGGAAATTTCTCTCCCAGCTTTGCTTCCTTTTTCTCTTTGGAAAGGCAGCTTTATTAAAGCACAGTTTAAGAACCTTGCAAAATTTACCCTTGAACAGTGTACAATTCCAACTGGGTAGTTGTCATTGTTACCTCATTCCAGAACATTCCCACACCCCAGAAAGAAGCCCCGTGCTCATTACAGCCTCTCTGTTTTCCCTCTGTCCTTTCCCGTGCAAACCACTAGTGTAGTTTCCCCATAGACTTGTTCATTCTGAGCACTTCCCACAGTGGAGCTGTAGGGCATCCTGCCTCATGAGCCCCCTTTCCTATCAGCTCAGGGCTTATGCGCATCGCATTGTGGCGCACATCAGCACTCCATTCTTATGGCTGAATAGTGTTCTGTAATTCGGACGCCCTAAGTGTCTTATGCATTTGTCAGTTCAAGGGCATTTTGAGCTTTCCCGCTTTGGACTATTGTGAATGGTGCTGTCACGGGCCTTGTGTTCATGCTTCCGTGAGGCCGTCTGCTTTTAGTTCTCTGGATATGAAACAAGGGGAGGATTTCCCGGTCACCTGGCAACTCCGTACAGTCTTCTGAGAGCTGACTTTGGTGTATTCATCTTGATGATAGAGAAAAGCATTTTTGTTTTGTTTTGTTGTTTGATTCCAGCCAGGTACCCCAAGGGCACAAGGACAATTACCTACAGTTAAAGATGCAGTTTGGAAAGGCATTGGAGCCTGAGGCAGAAGAGGAAGTGCCTTACTAGTCACAGGCTCATCCAGGTCATAGGTGTCTTGACTGAGGTCCTGATAATTGTGCACTATGGAACCCAGCTGCAGGAAGTGTGGTCTACAACATCATAGCACTTATTTTTGTACATCAGAGACCGTGTGAAAGGATGGGATAAAATAATATTCATGAAAGTGTACATTTTTTTTTTACTATTTACATTGTAAATCCTGTGCAAGGTGATTGTTGTCATGGAGATTGTATAATTGTATCCAAGGAGTTACAGGAATTAAACATTCAAACATAGGATCAAGTTGGCCAGAGATCTCAGAAATTCCCTCTTACTGATCTGTGAAGACTTTTAGCAATGCCCCTGACATTAATCGCTCCAGCAAAGCCCCTTTTCAGACAGGAAATTTACTCTCTCTGATAAAACAAATGCTCACTAAAATTGATTTATGGCCATAAATTCACTATACCTCTACTAAAGAGCTAATGTATCTTTGCACAATTGATAGCTGCCTCCTTGTAATTCTTAGTGTTGTTCCTTTTAGGACAGTTTTATTTGCAATTATCAGCTATTTTACAAGCAACAAGAATGTATAAGTGAAAATTGTTCAAATATCCAAATTTATCTGTTTGTCTCAGGCAGACAAATAGAAGTCACCGCTACCAATGTGGCCGTGGTCCTCTCGACAGGCCCCTGAGACCTGTCCATCCCCCACATACACACAGCTTTCCCTCAAGTTCCCCCAAATCACACAGTTAGAAAAGAGCTCGAAGCTCAGATTTGAACCTAGGTGTCCTTGACTCAGAAGGGATTGTCTCCCCCACCCCCATTCCATACTGTTCCAACTGGGTGCATTCACATGTGATCATATAGTATCTTGTTATACATGGATAATTAGCTATCAGAGGTCTACTAGGTGCTTTTCTGCTTGTCCTAACCAAACGGCTGACAAGAAGTCAAGGAAGGAGGGAAAGGTTTGGCTCACAGCCTGAGAGGAACAGCTCTGGCTGTGCAGGGAGCACGAGGTGGCTGGCTACCTCCCACCCACAGGCAGGAAACAGAGCCATGAATGCTGCGCCCAGCTCTTTCCTACTTTGTTGTTTTTCTGTCAGTCTGAAGCCCCACCACACTGACATTATTTCTCACATCCAGGGTAGGTCTTGCCTCTTTAGTTAAACTTTCTGGAAACTCCCTCATATACTGACCCGTCTCCTAGGTAATTTCAAATGCATCACACAGGGATTCTTAAAACATTTTCCTTGCATTCCTTGGTTTGCCATTTAAACTTTTTTAAAACTACATTTTCTCCCAAACAATATAAAATATGAAATATCACTGACATCCAGTTAGTTGAGTTTAAATTATAGAATTTATATTACAATTGAAAAAGGTTGAGTCTATCCAGATGATTAATCAATTCTAATGAAGAGGAACTATGTTTTTAGGATAAAAATTGCTAAGAGAATAATGTGTTTTCAAGCAATTCCATTATAGGAGCTATTTGGGGGGTCTGAATATGATTAAGCGAATGTCAAGCTGAGTTTTTTAAAGACTGACTTGACAGTTGTTATGTTAATGGAGCATGACATACGACAGCTGGGTGGTAATTCTCTTCCTACTGCTGGCACTGATGGAGTCATTATTACAGACTCATTTCAAGACTGGACTAATATATTATGGAAGATATAGAAGGAGGAAACTCAAGAAGGAACAGGGGAGAGACATTTATCTCTAGAAAGAAAGTGTTTGGAAAGGAGAGTAAAGAATCTGAAGTGTGCTGTTGGGGACAGGAAGATCTAAGTGGAAGCAGTTTATGCCCTAAGCCATGTGGATCTTCTGCAGACACACAGGCCTGGAGGGCCCCATGTTCTAAGTCAAGTATACAGACCAGCGTGAAGGATTCTGCTTGCAAAGCTTCAAAACAAAAGCAGTAAACAAAAAAACAAAAAGAAAGAAAGGGAGGAAGGATGAAAGAGAGAGAAGAAGGGTGGGAGAAAGGAAGGGAAAGAGGGAGGGAGGAAGGGAGGGAGGGAGGGAGGAAGAAAAAGAAAAGGCAAGGAAAGAAAAGAGCCTTGTGGATGTGCGGTTCCTGGCCTTCCCTACCCACCATCTTTTGCCTCATCTTTTGTCCATGCAAAGAGCCAGAAACTGCCTCAAGGAGGAAACTCTTGGGTTCTCACCTGATGTCAAGATCTCCTCAACAGGGTTCTTCCCAAACGGTGCAGGTCCCTAGGCTTGAGTCTGCTTAGCCCGCTGTGCTCTTTAGTTCAGCTTCCCCAGTCATGCAGACCTGATTCATCCTTTAAGAAAAAAGAATTGCCACTTCTTTGTGGAACCTTCGTGGATAACCTCCCCTGACGAATTCATTTCATTTTTTCTATCTGTGGAGTTCGCAGTATTGCTGGGTTGTAATTCTCGTATATTATTGCGCCTCAATTCGGAGCTCCTGTAGACAGTCCAGATTCTGCATTGATGGCATTAGTTTGCTGGACTGCTCTCTATATCAAACAAACTGCTTCTAAGGAGAAATGCCTTCAGGAATGCAGATCGAATTTTGTTATAATCAAACCATCGAGAACAGAGACATTAGTACGTGAGGTTGTTCTTTTACTCAGCACTCACTTATTGAGCACCTTCTGCATACAAAGCATCATTTTTGGTCCTGGTGATAAAACAGAGCCACCGAGCTTTTTTATGGAAAGCGCATGCTGACAGGGAGAGACACAATGAATGGATAAATGCAGAGTCGAAGAGATTATAGTGGAATGGACTCTTAAAACACAGGGCGATAAGGAGCATTGGACAAGGCGTGGGGTGGGTTGTAGTTTTAAATGAGGTGCTATGTAAAAAGACGCTTCAACAGTTGGCTAGGGAAGGAACACGCCGGGCTGCAGGGCCATCTCAGAGGCCCCGAGGAACGAGGCTCATTACTGTTTTTGAGGAAACACCAGAGTAGCCAATGTGTCTGGAACAGCATGTGCAGGCGGGGAGTACAGCAAAGGAAAGGAAAGCACAGAGTAGCGGGAGGCAAGGACCAGCCAGGGGCCTGGGCTTGAAGGGCCAATAAACCGACATCACCATATACTTGGAGTTAGATGGGGCAGTTTCCTGTAGAGAAGCGACATGGAGTATTTCAACAGGGTCACACAGGCACTGTGCTCAGAGTAGAAGACTGACCAACAAAGGCAGAAGCAGGGACACCAGGAAAGGGCACTATCAAGTCACGTGGGAGAGAAGTCATGGAATCTGGGACACCATGGTAGAGATGCTACGGTACCTGGCATCTGCGATGCATATTTCCAATGCGTGTGTATTATAACTAGGATCTGTAGACACATGAGAGGTGTATGTGATAGAAAACAAGTCAGGAGTCACTCAGAAGCTTTGGCCTCACCAGCTGCCAATCCTGAGCTGCAACAAATTGGAATGGGCTCCAATGAGGAAAGTGCATTTTCTAGGATGATCAGGAATTCAGTTTTGATATCACAAGTGTGAGATATTAATGTTCAACTGGAGATTTCTACCATGAGGTGAATATGAACCTCACGGAAGAGGTTCTCCTGGGCATATAAACTTAGGAAGGTAAGTGAACAGAATAACATTTTCCTACAGGTACCATTTTAAGAGAGTGTGATTTCTTTGGAACTATTAAAACTAACCCTTACAAAGTTTCAAATTCAATAGGGGACATGGAGGTAGGTTATTTTCTTGATCACAAGATTTATTTAATGTTGGAGAAAGTGTGCTGGGCCTGAAGGTCATGGGGTGGGTTTTACACAGTCCAGAAGAGCGTTAGAGTCTATTTTTAAGGCTTAGGGGGAAGGGGAGGGATAGTGTCTTACACTGTGGAGAAGTGAAGAAGGAGTCTACTTAGAGGAGTCAGGGAGGCATGGATGAAGGGCACATCTAGCTAAGGTGTACTCATTAAAGGCCAGCTGGAAGGGGGCAGTGTGCCCTAACCCTTTGTGCTTGAAGGATGAGAGTTCTTGGTGCCTGCCATCTTCCTAAAATCTACTTCAGGAGGAAAATCTAGGCGAGCTAACCCGTTTATAACAAAGTGGATTAGCAAGACAAGTCACGAAACTCAATACTTGTCTATTCATTAACTCTGCTGAACATTTAGGGAGTGCTTTATAAATACTAAGCTAAGAGAAGGTGGGCACAACTGATTCCTTGCCAGCCCCCAAACCACTCTACTCTGATTGAAGTAATTGTAAGTAGCCTGGAGCAGCACTGTGGGCTGACCATTGCTGCAGAAGTGGTTTTCTGTTGTTACAGAGGCTGAAGGGCAGACATGTAACTCAGTGGCCCTTTTTACCTGGATGGCCATAGATGACTAGGGAGGTTAGAGTTTACATGAGAAGTCAAATAATTCTAAATAGTCTCAATAATCCACCCAGACGATAAAAGCAACACCAAAAGACACCATATGAATGCTTGGCATTGTGAGTATTTGCCTTACTGGGAGGTTGAAGGGGAAAGACAGCCAGGGGAGGGAAGGTGTAATATTTTATGGATTGCCAACCAAGAATTAAAAGATGAAAAGAATGGGCTGTCTTAAAGAAATGTGATGAAGTTTCCTCTTTAGCCTGAGGGATGGATGAGATGCCCATGAAGGGCTCTGAAGGCATTTCCTTGGCTGTACTATGAAGGGTAGACGACTAAGGCAGATCCTAGTAGACATGGTTGGACTCACGCAGAAGTGTTGTCATGAAGTCTGTTGTGAGGAAGGGAAAATTAAGTTGAGCTCTCCAGCAAAACGTTGGGTGTGTGCAGCTAGGTCTTGAGCAAGAAGACCTAAAACAGGAGATCACGTGGGACATAAAACACATAGCCCTGGAAGTGGATTGAACTCTCTAGGGGAGAGAGTGCGGAGAGAAAGAAACCCAGACAGGTAAGGACTTGCCATCATAAAAGAGATGGCATTAAGGGACTGGTCCAAAACAAAACAAAACAAAAAAATGAAACAAATCAACCAAGCTCCACAGGAAAGGGGCCGGAGAGGAGGAAAGAGAAAAGGAAGTGCAGGGAAACCTCAGCTGCGTGGGGATGCCATGAATCCTTACCCACTCCTATTTCTTTAAGTAAACCCTTTTATGAAATTATTATATATGGTTTTAAAAAACTCTTCCAGAAAGACAGCCAAAACCTAACTATACACTAGCTACACTCGCCAATCTGACCCCCCTTGAGCAAAAGGGAAGTAATCATACTCATTACCTTGAGGTGTTCAGACCCTGTCCCCAGCCATTTTGTTTTCTAGATGAGGAGGATTCTGTGTACAGAGAAGTACGTCTTCACTAAATATCTAACAGACTAAATGTCTGTTACTAAACATCACACAGATGTTTAGTAACAAAACTAGTATCAGGAAGTCTGTTGCTGTATGTGAGACATAGACTCATTGTGTTGATCAGGCAGGCCTCAAACTCCTACACAGCAGTAATCCTTCTGCCTCAGCCCCTCCCGAGAGGCTGGGGTTACAGGAACATAGCACAGTGGTCAGAAAAGTGGGATTTGAGTTTCGACTTTCATCCTCATCGTCACTAACTCTCAGTGACCTCCACTTCTTCTGAAAGTTAAGGATTTAGCGAGCATGTAGAATTTTTATGTGCAGATTTTTAAACAAGTAAATTTTTTTTAATGTGAAATATTTTTGGCTTAAAATGTAAGAGAGGATTTACAGTCTTATCTTTTTAGAAAAAATAGACCATTCCATTGCACAGTTCTAATTGTGCACTCCTGAAGCCACCTAATTTACTCAAACTCTTTCTGTCTTTCATGGCAAAGTGCAAGTTCAGTTGCTGGCTGAGTGTTCTCTGTTAGCCTCCCAGCAGGAACTATTCCTTCTTTGTTCTAGGTTCCCTTAGAGTCAAAGGTTTTCAAACTACAGGTTAAGATTTATTGTTCAATAAGTCAGTTTAGCAGGTCACTTCCAGAAAGAGAAATAGAAAAAGTCAGATTATAACTCATAATTGAATAATTGTGTGTGTGTGTGTACATGTGTGTGTGTTGCAGTGTAATACAGAAAAAGTTTGAAAGACACATATTTGAAAGATTACAATATAGATCATACCTTACCATGTGATCAATTTGTGTGACCGCTCTGCACTTTGGGGATTATTCCTATCTTCACCTTTGCTGGGTTTTTTGTTTGTTTGTTTGGTTGGTTGGTTTTTCGAGGCAGGGTTTCATTGTGTAGCCTTGGCTGTCTGGGAACTAGCGCTGTAAACTAGGCTGGCCTGGAATTCACAGAGATCCACCTGCCTCTGCCTCTGCCTCTGGAGTGCTGGGATTAAAGGTATGCACACCACAGCCCAGCTATGTATGCAACCTCTGGATACTGGGGAAAGGTTGCTTGGAATCATTATGAAGGTCCAGAACATTGGTGGGGCACAGGCCTTTAATCCCAGCACTCGGGAGGCAGAGGCAGGTGGATCTCTGTGAGTTTGAGGCCAGCCTGATCTACAAGAGCTAGTTCCAGGACAGCTAGGGCTGTTACACAGAGAAACCCTGTCTCAAAAAAAAAAAAAAAAAAAAAGGAATGTGAAAAGTGGGTAGGTTGGGAAAAAAGTGGATACTTGCATTAAATATAAAAATTTTATATTTTCTTTATCTCAGACGTTAATAGTAATTTTTTTCCAACCTGGTATTACCAAATCAAGAACCTCTTTTGGAATCAGAGCTTTGAGGCTGTCTCCCAGTCACCTTCAAAGCCCCATGTGGTGTGTTCTAAATAATACTTCCTGCTAATGTTGCAGCTGTCACTCAAGGATCGCAATTTGCTTTACGAGCAGTATCTGCTGACGATGGCCTGGCTCAGTTAGGCAGGTGTGGGAGGTAAGAACCAGTGCGTGGCTGAATCTCTGGTCTCCGGGATGCTGGCTGCTCCCCGCCACACGCCCCCCCCCCAGAACTCCCACACTTATTTTCCAAAGGGAGGAACCCGTGGGCCTCCTTTGCTCCACTGAAAAACAGTTTGCAAAGGTCCCTCTCAGTCAAGATTCACTCTTGTTTTGAGGCTGTGTGGTGTGTATCAGGGAGCAGGGTGCCTGGGAATAAAGGCTATGAACCAACGGGACTGAAAACGGGCCGGGAGAACAGCTGGAAGACACAGCTAGGGTTGAGCATTGTGTCACTAAGGGAAGTGGACTCTGATCGGTAGCGCCTTAAGGTTTGTACCTGGTAGAAAGAGGTTATTTGGCTCCGGTCACTATTCTGTGGGCCATTTTGTGGATATGCGCTCCCTCCATGGCAACCTTGTTTCTTGCTTCTGTCTGCCTCCCTTCCCCCACCCCCTCCTAGTTTCCTCTTGCCTTTGCAACCCCAGTGCCACATTAACCACCCCCAAAATGGGAAGGGGGTCAGCCCTTCTCTTTCCAAACAGCTACTAAATGACCACACTTGGGCCTGGAGGCCCCGGGGGAGGGGGCGGGGGGGACAGGGTGACAGCCCTGTCCTGGAGTCAGGTTACTGCCACTTGTGTCTGAGTTCACACAGCATGTTCCTCCGTCAGGGATTCCGCAAATATCTCCCCGAGGTAAAAAAAAAAGAAAGCGCGTTGCGCTCCAGCTCCCAGAGCGGAGAGACCAGTCCCAGGTCCTGGAACGCGCCACCAGGGGCTATGTCGCCTTAGCCTCCGAGGTCCCACAGCCTTCCTAGCGTCTCAGCCCGGCCAGCTCCATGCCGCGGCAAGGCTGTAGCGTGTTCCTGGGGTGAGAGGGCGATTGGGCATGCTCCTCCCCATGGGTCGCCCACCATGTCTAATGGATATCGCACTCTGTCCCAGCACCTCAATGACCTGAAGAAGGAGAACTTCAGCCTCAAGCTGCGCATCTACTTCCTGGAGGAGCGCATGCAACAGAAGTATGAGGCCAGCCGGGAGGACGTCTACAAGCGGGTGAGTGAGAGTGGGGCAGGGGAGTGCGCGCCTGGGACTGCTGGTCTGGACGGGCGTCGTGTGCTCAGCAGCGCGAGGGACCGGGCTCTACATCTGGGTGCTTTCCCGTGATCTGGGATTAGCCCATACCCCTCTCTGGGGCCGGCTTCTCTCCTTCGTCCTCTGCAGCGGGAGGGGGCTGTGTACAGCCAGAGGCTCCAAATCCTGTTCGACACAGCCCGACTGAAATGTGGATTCTGTGTTCACCCCAGACACTCCGGTTTAAGGGCTGGATGGGGAAGCACAGAAATTTGCATTTTAAAGTGAGCGTGGGGGAAGTGACTCAGGCCACACGTTCAGGCCTTTTCCAGCTCTGGGTCTTAGGAGAAAATACGGTGGTATGAAGAAATCACTAAAGATAATTTTTTCCTTGAGAAATTCGTGTTTTCCTTTGAAGGTGTTCAGGCAGACACACGTTTGCAACGGAACATGAGACATTTTAATCCTAGGAATTGTTTGCCCCAGAATGAAAAAGAGGATACCCATAGACAGTGGAGTGAGGTGGGAGGGAGAGAAGCCTCCTAGGTACCAGGCTGCCTTGATTGATGTGAGGGAGTTGGCAGCGCTTGAGGGTGAGATGAGACAGCGCGTTTGTAGAAGGACTTCAAGTCCCGCTAGTAACAAGGATTAAATTTCCTGGCTGGTCGCTACACTGATTTCCTCAGGCCTCCTGGGGTCTGGGCAAGAGGATCTGAAGTAGTCCAGGTGCCTGCTGCTGGTTGCCTCGAATTTGACCAGCGTTCCCTTTAAGTGCTGTGCTGTTTGCTCCAGAGCGCTACACAAGCCTTGCCTTGACCCCCGTAGAAGCCACCAGATAGCGTTTGAATCTGAGAAACAACTGGTATCTGTGAGACCTCCATGATTATTTTGTCAGTTCAGTTCACGTGGACTGCTAAGTCTGAGAAGAAGTGCCGGTGATACCCATGGGATTTCAGGATTTGGTAGAGTCAATTAGTACGGACTGTTGATTCTGGGAGATTTAATCTGTTCCCTCTTTTCTGAATGTCATGTTTTAATCTTCCTCTCCCCGAGACTTCCTCTGGGCTCATCTTCATCTCTTCTATGGCTGTATAGTGAGTGTCTCTCCTGGGAAGTTGCCGGAGGTCCGGGGGACTTGATAACTTGGTAACGGAGATGGGGGGAGGACGCAGGGCAGTGTTTCCCTATGTAGTAGGAGGAAGTGTTTCCGTGACCTGTCCCCAAAGTATGGCAGAAGGGGTCACTTGGAGATCACTGGAGGGAAACAGTTTTCTTTACCCTCAACCAGATGACTACTGCTTGAATCAGTTGGCCTCACTGCTGCTCTTTGTTGGCTAAAGGAGAAATACTTGAGGAAATGCTTTGTGTGGGATGACACAGGGCACCATCTCTCTCCTGGAAAAGTGATTCCCTAGACTATGGCAGCTGCCTTGGGGTAAAGGGGAGGGAGTCACACACAAAGTCACAGGTAGGAGTGACACTCCTTTTTACTGGATCCATCTTGCCACTGGATCACATGCAGGTAACTCTGCTTGGCAGCCATTGTCTCATACGGTTGTCAGCCAACCTGTCATACTACTCTTCCCTTCGGTTTCAGTTACTGAAAACCATGAAAGCAGTGGCTCCCAACCTTCCTAACGCTTCAGGCCTTTAATACGGTTCCACACAGTGTGCTGACCCCACCCCAACCATATAACTATTTCATTGCTACTTTGTAAGTGTAATTTTGCTACTGTTATGAGTGGTAATGTAAATATCTGATATGGAGGGTAACTGATATGTGACCTCCTGAGGGGTCATGACTCACAGGTTGAAAAATGCTGCGCTCAAGTCTGGGTTAAGGGCTGCGAAGACAGCTCAGCTGGTAGGGTCTTGCCTAGCGTGCATGAGGCCTTGGGTTTGATCCCCAGCACTGCATAGCCTGACCGTAGTGATGCATAACAAGAATCTTAGTATTCTGGAGGTGGAGGCAAAGGGTATAAAGTTCTAGATAATCCTGGGCTATGGAAGCCAACCTGGCTTATATGAGACCCTGCTTTGTTTTTGTTTTTAACTTGGGTTAAATGTTCTTTTTATCTGGAATGTAGAACACATTGAGATGAGATCACACTGTGTGTCCCTGGTTGGCCTCTAACCTGTGATGATTGTCTTGTTTCAACCCCTTGAGTGCTGGGAATATAGGAATAAATCATGGTATCCAGCTTGCCATTTTTTTAAATTTTTATTTCATGCGCATTGGTGTTTTACTTTCATATACATCTGTGAGAGGGTGTCAGATTCCATACTGGAGATACAGACAGTTGTGAGCTTTCATGTGGTTGCTGGGAACTGGACATGAGTCCTCTGGAAGAGTAGTCAATGCTTTTGATCACTGAGTCAGCTCCCTAGCTTGCCATTTTTAATGATTAATATCATAAGCGCAAAAAAAAAAAGATCTATCCCAGTACATAGTGATGAGGGGTTAAGAGAAACCAGGAAAGTTTGCTTTGATAGAAGAACCAGGGATTCAGGAAACACCGCACCAAGAGCCCCAGGAAACCACCAGACAAACTGCTTAACTTCTCCAAACCTGGTCCAGCCTCCACAGAAATGACGCTCAGAATAATGCTGCAGGCACTGAAACTTACTTGTTGTATGAATAAATAACAGCCATGAAGATGAAATAAAATTTCCATCAACTACTTTGTAAATTTAATAATGTCACATTCACATGAGAGGGTAATCGTTATACACTTGCTAGTAGTCATTGAGATATTTAAAAAACGAAATAGAGGTTCCGACTAGACTGTGGCCATAACGATGCAGTTTATGTTCGTGTTTGCTATTTGCATCCTGATTCCTTTAGGTGGGGAAGATTAGCTAGTTGTGATGAGACAGCAGGGGTCACATGCCTAACGCCACACAGAAAGTCAAGTGGTTCTGATGCCATCTGTTACTATACTTAGCTTGGTTTCTCTCTCATGCTGGACAAACATTTCTTTAAAAATAAAAACATGAAACTATACTGAGTTAAGTTAGAACCTCTGCAAAAAATGTGAGTGTTGTGTAAGTAATTCTTTAAAGAAAACCATTGCTTATGAACATGTTACTGCAAGTCTAGACCATCTTTTTGTTTTCTTTTGTTTTATATTTTGGTACTTAAGAGGGAAAAATTACTGTCTTAGTGTGAGACGATCAAACATTCCACCGTGACAGCTTCCGGGAAACTGGGAGAACAGGACTGGGAAGAGGGTCTGTGTTTCTCTTTCCAAGTGCCAAGCCTTCCTGAGGTAGCTGATTGATTTAAAGAGAGAGACAGAAACAGAGGAGGGGTTGAAATGGATGAATTTTTTTAAATATTTATTTATTATGTATACAATATTCTGTCTGCGTGTATGACTGAAGGCCAGAAAAGGGCACCAGACCTCATTACAGATGGTTGTGAGCCACCATGTGGTTGCTGGGAATTGAACTCAGGACCTTTGGAAGAGCAGGCAATGCTCTTAACCGCTGAGCCATCTCTCCAGCCCATGGATGAATTCTTTATTGTGAAATAAGTTACATAGGTTTTTTTCTGTAAGAGAAACTATAAAAGCTAGAGATATGCCAAAGCCTAAAACCATCAACTTAAAAGTGCTCTAGAGTTTCTTATTTTTAGGCCTTTTGGAGAGCTGAGAAGGTAAAATTAAAAATCATGTCAGCCATAGGTTTATTAGAGTACCAAGTTACACATAAAAATGGATTCTTTGAAACTAGCTGAATGTTAAAACAGCCTTGAAACTTCAGTTTTTGCAGATATTAAAATAATTTAATTATGTATGTAATTAAAAATTTAAAGTATATATGCATATATAATTAAAAATTTAAAGTATATATAAATAAATACTTTTTGTGATTTAGAGCTAGGTTTGTCTTTGATTTCTGAACTTGCACTTTATTATGAAATCTATTTGACCCCCTCACTATGGAGCATGGCCTTGGTGGCTCTTTTTTTTATTATTATTAACTTTTTAACATCCTGGACCACAGTTTTCCCTGTCTCCTCTCCTCCCAGTGTCCCTTGTTCCCCCTCACCCCCCTCCATCCACTCCTCCTCCATTTCTCGTCAGAAAAGGGCAGGCCTCCCATGGATATCAACCAGTCATGGTATATCAAGTTGCAGTGAGACTAGGCACTTCCTCTCCTATAAATGCTGGACAAGGCAACCCTACAGGAGGAAAGGGTCCCAAAAGCAGGCAACAGAATCAGAGAGAGCCCCTGCTTCCAGTTAGGACTCCCACAAGAAGACCAAGTAACATATGTGCAGAGAGCATAGGTCAGTCTCGTTGTCCCACTCAAGTCTTCTGCCTGGCGATTCAGTCTCTGGGAGCCCCTGGGAGCCCAGGTTAATTGATTCTGTGATTTTGCCAGTGGTGTCCTTACTTCCTACCTTTAGCACAGATAAACACAAACACATTCCTCAGTGATTAGGGACTACTGCCCCCTCGTGGTAGCAAATAGTAATTGTAGGTTCAGTCATTTAGGGGAAGGAATGGGTTATCATTTTGACTATGTAACTCAAGCTAAGGAGTAACCATTGCCAGGCTTATAGCTTCTGACCTGCGGATCAAAGGAAAGAGATAGTTAACACTGCAGGTGGTCCAGAGCTAGGTATGGCCCACTCCTTGCAGGACAGGCTTCAAAGCATTGCCAGATAGCAGCTGCTCTGTAAGTCATTTCTGGGTGGAGTCTTGGCTAACCTGCTCATTTTTCTTACCTAACCCTGCATCTTCTCTTGTTAGCTGAGTGTGTGGCCGCTAGAAGTGTGCCCAGTCCTGGAATGTGTGCGATCCACTGCTGTGTGATCAACATGTGGTCTCCAGACAGCACGCTGAAAACCACCAGCCAGTCTAGCCCCAGGATGATTGTTTTCTTGCCCAGACTTCAGTGCTTTTCAAAAGCCTAAGGGTTGCATCCTAAAAAATGGAATTTAAAGCATGACGAGGCTGGGTCCCCTAGCAGAAAGCGAAGAGAAATGGAATTGTTGTCGTCCTGGACTGGATGGGTCAGTGTATGACTAACAACCCCAAGGAACGTGTGCTTCATAAGCATTGGTTTTTCTTTAAAGAATTACTTGTACAGCATTCACACTTTTGCAAAGAATCTAACTTAACTGGGTATGGTTTCATACTTTTATTCCTTCCTTTTAAAATGTTATTCATTATTTTAGTTATACATACATGGCGGGATATACACCCATGAGGGCTGGTGCCATGCGGGACCTCTGGAGCTAGAGTTACAAGTGGCTGTCAATCACTCAACCTGGGTACTGAGAAACGAACTTGAGTCCTCTAGAAGACCAGCATGCATTCTGGACCACTGAGCCATCTCTCCAGCTGTACTTTGATTTGTCAAGAGAAGTTCTTCCAAAATGCAATTAGCAATAATATTGGAAGATGAAAGTGAATTTGGCCTTTACTTTACTGAGAAGAAGCAGGAGAGAGCTGTGAGCCGTTCCTTTATGAGCCATGAACTGCCTGGTTTGAGACCGAAACCTCTTTAGTTATCTCACCTTTAAAGTTTTTAAAATGGCATTTTAGTGTGTGTGTGTGTTTGTGTGTGTGTGTGTGTGTGTGTGTGTGTGTGTGTGCAGCTTGCAGGAGTCAGTTCTCTCCTTCCATCGTGGGGGACCCAAAGATTGAACTCAGGTTCAATGACAGGTTGTCAGCGTCAGTAACAAGCACCTTTCCTGGCTGAACCACCTTGCCAGCCAATTTTCTCATCTTTGAGATTAGATGATCCTGTTTCTGGACAATCACTGAGGCTTGTATGTCACATACTTTTATAGCTATGGTGAGCGACCTCCTGATTTTATTACTCACTAAATTGCCCTCTTCCTGCTGTTATGATATTACTAAGCTGTGGATGCAGCGCTCCTGATGCTGAACCTTGGTTTCCTATTCACTGCCTGATGTAACCTGAGCAAATATAGACCATGTACCACATAACAATGTTATAGTCAATGAAGGATCACATATATGATGGGGGCCCCGTGAGCTTTTAATGAAGCTAAACAATTCCTATTGCCTATCAATGTCATAGGCTTTGTAACACTTTAGAAAGGTACTTTATCTTCATGTTTGTAGTGGTGCTAATATGAGCGAACCTAGGTCACAGTCAGGAACATAAAAGCATAGCACATGCACTGCGAACCACATGGGATGCTTTATAATAACAGAAGATCATACTTCTCCTTTTTAATTTATTATAACTTATTTATTATAGTGTTTATTGCACTATAATAGTAATTATAAATATTATTATTTTTATTTTGTTTTGTTTGAGACATGGTCTTTCAGTGTAGCCCTGGCTGTCCTGGAACTCAACTATATAGACCAGGCTGGCCTCAAACTTACAGAGATACACCTCCATCTGCCTCTGCCTCCCAAGTGCTGGGATTAAAAGTGTGGGTCCCCATGCCTGGCTACTATAGATTTTACTATTGGATTAAAGTAATCTCCTTTTACTTATCAAAATGAAAAGGTTAACTTAAGAATAGCCTCAGGCAGGTCCTACAGGAGTGATGTCAGAAGTCATCTGTCATAGGATATGACAGGTGGCTCCATTAGTGCTGTTGCCCTGAGGATCTTCCATAAGGACAGGATGGACAGGGCTGGGGGTGGGGGAGGGGAGGAGGCAAGGGTGGAGGAGGATGGGCAAGACACAGTGATGTAGATGATACTGACCCTGATAGGCCTGGATTAATGTATGCTTCTGTCTTAGTTTTCTTTTTTAAATAGAAGAGCTTAAAAAGAAAAGAAATTAAATAGAAAAAAAAGCTGTCAGAATAAGGATATAAAAATATTTTGTACTGTATATGGACAGTATTTTTTTGCCATATAGTGTGTTTATATTTTAACTTGCTATTATTACAAAAGAGCCAAAATAAAACAAATTAGAAGTTTACAAAGTAAAGAAGTTACAATAAGCTAAGGCTAATTATTAATGAAAAAAACTAAAGGCAAATTTGATGTAGCCCAATGATCCAGTGTTCATAAAGTCCACAGTGGTGTTGAGAAGCATGCTAGGCCTTCCCAGTCACTCACCTGTTTCCCCCTGTCCCCTAGGCTCCGTCCACAAGCCAGGTCGTATACAGATCTGCTATCTTCTGTCCATTGTGCAGATCATCCTGTATCTTCTTAGGTGTTTAGATACGCCACTACTGTGGCGCTTCAGTTGCTTGTGGTATTCAGTACTGTAGCACATTGGACATGTAGCAACCTACACGGTCTGTTCGCTTACGTAGTTGTGAAACTACTTAATGACACCTCAAGCAATGCAGGCTGTACTGTCATTTCTCCGAGTTGAGGTAGATGTAGTAATGGCATCTGTCCTGTAGATTTGGGGCAAGACTGAATGAGCCAGTGAGCTGAATAGGCATCGTGCCTGTCCTGAGGTATGATGTCAGTGACAAGCTGAGAGATGATAAAATTATCCAGAGATGTTGACTTACTAAAGCCATTTGCTCCAGATCATTTCTTGTTTTAAATCACTTTCTATTCCTGTGGTAGTAGATTTGTCCATATTTGGCCCGTTTGACTGGATTCCCTACCTTAGTTTTCCTGTCTATGAGTAATAGACTCTACTCCACGTATTGTTATTGGGCAAACTTACCCCGATTCCCCACTTACAAACATTTCTTTGAAGAGGTTAAATAAGAAAGGCTGCGTTTGTTTAAGATTCGACCCAGCTCCATGCACTTGGTGAGGCCTTTCCTGGAGTGTTTTATCATTCTTATTACTACAGGAGACCTGTGCACACCTCTGCAGTAGGCTTTATTATTGTTATTGTTGTTGTTATTGTTTAGTGTCGATGCCTTTCTCCTCTAGCAACTAGCAGAGTAGACTGTGTATGGTAATCAAGAAATGTTTGATTAATCCAGGAATGTATGTGTGCAAACAGACAAAGGGACACTGCTCATGAGGTGAGCTTTTGAGCTAGGAATGTAAACTAGCCATTCTTCCTGCAGTACCAGCCCATGGCTATTTTGCTATTGCTGTGCAAATCCAGACATGCACAGCTAGTAGGAAGAATGACTTTGAATAAGTTTAGACAGAAGTATAAATTATGTAGCTATTGTTAAGGGGATGAGTGAAAGTGGATTTGAGTTAAACTCCAGAATTGAGTTTGGGATTTGCTTTGCAATGATCAGAAGAAATATGCTGATAAGGTTCATGTTTATAGCTGCAGTGTTGGGAGTAGGGGTATTGGCAGCTGATGGCAGTGGCTGGCGGTAGTGGCGATGCAGAGGTGTGTGGGGAACACAACAAGAATTGATGGCAGATCCCCAGGGCTCACTGGCCAGCCAGTTTAGCCTAATTAGTGAGTTTCAGGTTCAGTGAGAGACTTTATCTGAAAAAAATAAATTCAGTGTCAGGGTCCAGCCCCAGTATAAATTATTTTCTGAACCAGAGTGGAGGTGTGGGAATAAAGACACAACTGACATGACTTTATTGGCAGGGAGATTTTAGGGGTCCTTTATGAAGTCCTGAGTTTACATCCTAAAAATCACCCACGTTTATTTTCCAAACAGCTTTTATACCAAACCGTAAACTGAGGGGGAAGTTTATTAGCATTCTGTTTCCTAGGTAGTGAGGGCAGGGGGAGGGGGAATGACTGTGGTCACGTCCACACCTTTTTATGTCCATTTTTGTCACGTCTTCCTATCTATGCCTGCTCTGTCACGTAGACTGAATTAACACCTCTTTCCCAGGCAACCTCCCAAATTACAAAGAAGGAACAGAATGACATTAGCAGATCCTGACCTTTTGTTTAGGATGGCGTCAGTTTGTCTCAAAAAGCTAGGTGACCACCTTCTGTGTGGCAGGTGCAAATCGTGCCCTAAAATTTTGGCCGCCATACAATGTAAAAATATGGGCCTGTATAATATGGCCCCTATAATTCAGCATCAATAGAGGAAGTACCTCAACTTTATCTCTGGCCTCTACACACACACACACACACACACACACACACACACACACACAGAGAGAGAGAGAGAGAGAGAGAGAGAGAGAGAGAGAGAGAGAGAGAGAGAGAGAGGTATCACAGTAAAGTATATATAACAGAACTCAGCTTTTCAGCTGACTTTAAGTGTGCAGTTTTGTGCGCTCACACTGGCCTGTGAGCATCATTCTCCTCCATCTCCAGAGCTGCACCCCCAACTGAAACTGTCTTTGTCAAACACCAGCTTCCCATTGCCTGGTCCTCCACCCATCTTCATCCTGCTTCAACTTTAATTTTATCTCTGCTCTCTCATAAAAGTGAAACACTACATTTGTCCTTTTTTAATCCTTCTGTGTCCTTTTGCACACGGCTGGTCCTGGAGTCTCATCTATTTTTCTAAGGGTGAGGTGGCCACTCTACATATTTGCATTTATTAGATTTTCCAACTGGGAAACCTCTTCAAGGCCCCATTCCCTAAGCCTAGCCCTTCTCTCTACCTCGGATCCCAGACAGTGCTAGCCGGAATGCGTCCCCCTGCTTGGGAGATCCCACTGTGCCAGGCAGCAGCACATTACCAGGGGAATTTAGAATCTGGTTACTCGACACTGCTGCCTATGCTCTTTTCAAATCTGTTTTGTTTATGTATACGTGATATGTGCATAGATATGCATGCCACAGCACATTTGGGGCCAGGGGACAGTTTTGTGGAGTTGGTTGCTTCATGTGATGCCCTCCAGGTCTATCCATATTATAGCTTAGGTTAGAATTCCCTTATGTTTTAGGCTAAATGCCAGTTCATTACATGTTTTCTGTCATCCATGTCTACTACTCCCACCATTTGGCTATTGTGAATGAGGCCCCTGTGAACACAAATTAGCAAATGTCTACATGAGCTGGGTTTCCATACCCAGGAAAGAATTATTGGAGTATGGTGATTCTATGTGTAATTTCTAGAGGAATTCATGTTATCTTCATACAGCTGAACCATTTTACAGTATGCACGGATTTCAACTTTTTCAATCTCTTTTTTAGGACACTTGTTATCCCCCCCATCTGTGTGTGTGTGTGTGTACACGCGTGCACATTCACATGCAATCCTATTAGATGTGATATTCTACAAATTTCTAACCAAGCACACAAATACTGGTTATAAATACTTAATAAATATTTGTGTTTAATAAACATCCCTAACTCCTTCTGCAAAGGAGGACTAGTAGATAAACATACTTTCAAGTGTCTCGGAAAGCTGAGGACCGGCAGTCAACACACAGAGTGCACATAGAAGAACACACATGGCAAATGGCCACTCTGGGTTCCCAGGGTGGGAGCTATTTATAAATAGATTGGCTGGGGGCACATACCTGTAATCCCAACGCTGAGAAGGCAGAGACAGAAAGATCCTTGGGGCTTGCTGGACATCCATTCTGGACCAATTAGTGAGCTCCATCTTCAGGGAGAGATCTTGTCTCAAAAAATGAGATGACAGATTAAATAAGGTAGTGTCAGCCTCTGGCCTTTACACACACACAGACACACACACACACACACACACACACACACACACACGCAAAATAAATAATTTAGCTACTATACCCATTTGTCTCTTTCCTATCACGTTTTCCTTATTAAAATTGTACATATTCATTGTAATTAATTGCACATATTCATTATCATACACATGTCTTAAAGTATATGTAACTAAAACATTTTTCCAAAGTAATAATTAAATAACTAGTAATAATTAAATAAGTCATCAAGAAAAAAAAGAGGGCCTGGAAGAGATTGTTCAGTAAGTAAAGTACTTGTCATCCAAGTTTAAGGACCTGACTTCACTGCCCAGTAACCTTGTTAAAACAATGACTGGGTGTGGTGGCCCAGCCCTTTAATCCCAGTCCTAGGTAAATAGATCCCTGAGTTCAGGACTGCCTGGTCTACAGAGCAAGTTTCAGGACAGCTAGGACTACACAGAGAAACCCTATCTTGACAAAACAAAACAAAACCAAAAAAGAACAACAGAAAAACATGCAACCAAACAAACAAAAAGAAGCCAGTGAACACTGCAGCATGCATCTATAATCCCAGCACCAAGGAGGCAGAGACTAGAGGGTTTGCTAGCTAGACAACCCTAGCTAAGTTTGTGAGCCCCAGGTTCAGCGAGAAACTCTGTCTCAAAGAAGTAAGGTAGAGAGGGCATAAAAACATCTTCTGGCTTCCACAAGCATTCACACTACATATATATTTGTACACACACACGTGAATGTACACAAGCATACACTGTATACGTACAAAATACATGCATACACACATATGTTTATCCACACACATGAGCAGGTACACAGCATTCATTGTACACATACAAAAGTAGAAAACTATTGTGAACTCTGTTAAATTTATGAAGAAAAGCATTAATTGACTTTGGCAATGGCAGCCACAGAGGTCAGTTTAGATGATAAGGTAGATGCTCCCTAGCATGTGCCTTCAGATACACGACAGTGATAACCATTTCCATTTATTTAATACCTAGTCTATGTTTACATCTGGGGGAAGGAAATAGGACGCTAGGAAATGAAGACTCACAGGAGTTGGCCAAGGCTCTGCATGGAGGAGATGGTAGATTACGGATGCAGCTGTTGGAGCTGGAAAGATAGCTCAGTAGCTGAGAACAAGAGACCCTGGTTTGATTCTCCGCATCTGCACGGTGGCTCGCAACCACCTGTAACTCATGACGGGAGAGAGAAAGGCATCTCGGACTGGAGGAGCAATGCACAAAGCTAGAGTCAAGAAAGAGCACCATGTGCTTGGCACACCTCCAGCCATTCTGTGTGGCTGGAATGTGAGGCTTGTGGTGACCTGGAGGTGACACTGGATAGGCCAGCAGAGGACAAATCCTGCGGACCTTTGTATATGTCTCCTCTTCAGTAGGTCTTTGTACGGCTTCTGCTATGTTCCTGGTACTAAGTTGGAAGTTGGGCCTTTGAACATCAGAGATGGAATAAGACGGGAAGCAGTAATAGAGAAATAGACCGGGTGTAAAGGAAATTAAGGCATTGCTACCCGCAGATAAACAAAGCAGCTGGAGGGAAGATCTCTAACAGATTCTTTGAGGAGATGACCCCTGAACTTCCAAAAGGTTTAAGCATTGTTAGCCAATGGTGGAGTGTAGGGAAGAGGGTTTGTCACAAGCAAAAGCCTAAAGGCAAATGAATGGCTTGGTGTGGGGACAGAATTGTAAATAGGTTTGTGTTGCTGGATTTAGGCATTAGGCACAGCATGAGACTCAAGCATATGTGGGGTTCAGTCTTCATGCCGTTGCACAGGAGTCAGTGATGTGTCGTAAACTACAGGGGACATGCCAGATCCCTCTGGTAGGTGGGACAGTCTGGTTCAGTGAGACGAAACAGAAAATCAGGAGGACAGACTGAGCAAACGAAACCGAGGGGTTGAGTGAGGGAAGGGCAGAGGGCACAGAGACGATGGCCCTGGGCTTTGGATTGTTTAGGAGCTAAAATATCTGAAGGACTTTGTGATTGACCAGGAGGAGAGAAAGCGTAGGAATCAAGATTCCTAGTTAGGGAAAGTCACTGTTTCTGAGTCCTCTAGCGTTTTTTAACTCCCTGCACTAGACCAGGGCTTTCGCCTGGAGGTCTCTGAGGCTGGGCACCTAGCAGGAGTTCACCCTCTCTCACCCCCTCACCTTAGGATAGGAGGTGCCAGCAGGGCCAGGAAAGCTTCAGCCAATGCCCGGGGAAGCTAGTGTTGTTACCAAGTAGTGGAATCATAATTAGCACAGCTACGGGGGAAGCCTGGGTTTTGTGAGCCTGCACTGCTAGAAGCAATTTCCCTACTGAATGAATGTCCTTGCTTGTAAAACGAAATGAGTAGAGCTGGGTGTTTTAAATGTGGTTTAGGGAGATTAAATTTTGCTCAGATGCAAGCTTTGTTACAGGCAGGAAATGAGTTTTGCTGCTTAGCCTCTTGTCCAGGCAGGAGGAAGAGGGCAAAAACCCTGCCTTGGTGTGTTTGAATTGCTGGAAAGACGGGAGAGAAAGAACTTAGAACCTCTGTTTAGACCTAGAAAGAATCCAGAAAAGCCCTTCGCTTTGCAAGAGAACTTTGTTAGAAGAATAGTAGCAGTAGCTAGAGTTGCCATGTTCCAGGCTTTTTAATTCCCCCTAATGAATGAACCCTTCATATTAAAGATAAAGAGAACAAGGTCCAGAATGGTAATTTGCCTAATGTAACCTGTGTCAGGTTCAAAAGAAACCGGACAAATGGCTTACTGGGGTGCCTGTTAGCGTACCAAAGCACTTGCTGGCCTCAGGAACACTCTGCACCCGTGACTCCTCTCAGCTCTTCTTGTCCTATCCCCTTCCCAACCCTAAACCTCTCCAGCTCTCGGTTTCCCATCCTCCAGCTTCTGATTCCCATGTAACAACACTGTCATTTCAGCCAGGCGCTCTCTTGGCTCTTCTCTTTCTCCCCTTTGCTCTCTCTTGTCTTCTCTTTTTCTTCCCATCTCTTTCTCCTCTCATGGCCTGGTTCAGTCCACTGCCCATGTTTGGTCTTCTTTCTCTCCCTTCCAGATGCCTGTGGCTATACTCTCCCTCACATCTACAATAAAACCCTTTCTTCAGCCACCCTTTGGAGCAATCCTGTCCTCACTCTACACAACATGTTCAAGCTGAGACTGAAATCCAAGAGGCACAAGCTCCTGGCCAGGATCCTTACGTCTGTGCTTGTGAAAAGCTAGTTTTCCTTCCTCTTTGCCTGTAGTGGGCTGACACAGAACACACACACCAGGCGCTAGACTCATTCGCAGATGGCTGATGCAATCTATGCTGTGATGACAAGAGAAATCCTCAATGTCTCCACCTGTATCCGGCTGCCACCCTTCACCCAGAGTTTTTATCCACAGCTTTTCTAAAGCTCTGTGGGCATTTTCTTTGGCATTGGCTAGCATCATCTAAAATAAGTATTCGAAGTTCAACTGCTCGGAGAAACGAGGCTGTATCATACGGCGGGGGGGAGCACAGGGTGGATGGAGGCAGGTGAGAACTACATACAAGCCCACCCGATCACGTGAGATAGCAGCTAATCCAATCATACACTGGAAGGGAGACATGGTACATACCGTTCTGAGGAAAGCTAAGCGATAGTCAGGTGGCTTTTTGCCAAGCAACTTTAGAAGTGACTGTGGGCCTCACTGGGCAGCTTCCATGCCCGCTGTTTGGAAACCTGCCTTCAGAGGGTTGGGAGGGATTGAAAGGCACAAGCTACTTCATGATGCCCGCTTCCTGTTTCTCAGCCTTCTGGAAGTTCTACGGTCATGTCTTAACGCACACGGGATCTTAAACAGCCTGAGAAAGGCTTGGGGAGAGAAATCTTAAATGTTGGGAAGGTGTCGGCCTCAGTGCCATGACCTCTGGCACAAATAGAGTCTGAGCCAGATAGAGGACCTTGAAGTCACATCACTGTCCCTTGGAAGGTCTCAGGTCTGCCGCAAAGCCACCGTAGCCACCTTTCTTAGACATGCTCCAGCAGACATCCCTGTCTTACATTCTCTAATCAAACTGGGGATCTCTGCTCAGCATAGATGCAAACTTGGTCTTGTCCACTCTTGATGCCGCAGGGGTATCATATCATCGCTCTGCTCCAAAGTCAGTAATGGATGGGCTCAGAGCTGGACCCAGAGTCTTCCTGGCACTGAGATCAATGAATGTAGCAGACCTATGAAGCTCAAAGAGGTGAGAAGCAGTATCCAGCCTAAACCCTATTTTTTTCTTTCTAATCCTCTCAGAGCCGGGTCATGCAGAAGCCCAGGTTGCTGCTTACCTCCTAGTAGGAGTAGAGGGGTCCCTTCATCCCGCATGAATTGATGCTGTTTCACGGTGGTGTTATCAATTAACCATGGGATTCTTCCTCGGGCTTTGGGATATGACCCTCAACTTCTTCCTATTTCTCTCTCTTCTTTTACCAACTAAAGGAGCCAGTCTTTAATTAGTACCTAAGAACCTTGATATAAAATGAGAGAAAATAAACAGCCAGGCGGAAAATGACCCTTTGTAGCTTTGTAGTGTCTGCCCCATTCCTGTCTCAAAACACTAAATACTTTTTGTTTTAATCCCATGGGTGGGAGTAGGGGATTTAGTGGATGCTATGCGCCAGGCTCCAATTTATACATTTTATCCATATTTAATCTCAACCGCCTAACAGCCTGTGGAGGAGATCTCTTTCCTGTTTTTCACAGGACCACATGTCTTAATTAGCACAGAGAGTCTGCCTGTTGTCCCAGCAGCTACCGGGTCTAATTCTACACATAATAAGCAAAACTTTGGCTTATTTAAAGTCCACCGCTCTTTTAAATGCAAATGATGTTTTTCAGTGGTGAACACACATTGTTATCAAGGTGACTGAAAGAGAAAGAACTTGGTAAGAGGATACCTTAGTGTCCTCATAGTGGCTTCTGCCAGGACTGTAGCAAGAGGCACTGGATTTGTCTTCTTGATGGGCTTGTGGTAGAAGGTGGCACTGGCCTCATTTTGTCCTGCAAATCAGGTGGAAACGGCCACGTGGGATGCAATAGAGTCAGAGCTGTCCTTGCTCTGCAGGCCTTGTCAGACTCATGCTGAGCCCCACAAATTCAGAGGAAACAGGAAGTGACTCAAACCAACTTAAAACTAAACACAAAATGGAATTATAAACTGAGGGTAGGACCCCAGTTACTTGGAAACTGAGACAGAAGGATTTCTTGAGGCTGGCCTAGGCAAGCAAGCGAATAAAATAAAAAATTTAAAAGGATAGTAGAATTGGGAATTTTTTTCACCTTGGAGAAGAACAGGCTTAAAGGGCATTTTGGTGCCTAACAGGTAATAATTAGCCATTTCCTGTTCCTGCTGAGTAAGAACAAGCTAGTCTAAGCTGGAACACTAGCTTATTGAGTTTGCGGTGTATGCGTGTGCGTGTGTGTGTTCTGTGTTCTACTGGAGGTGATTGATAAATATTAGCGCAGAGCACAGGAGAGACCTCATGGAGTTTTCTATCATGGGTGGACAATTAATAGCAAAGACTGTAAGTAAATAACTGTGTAATCAGAAAGTGCAAATCTTCGGTGGGAGGCTAAAGGAAGAGGAAGAACAGAATAATAGGATCTGTATGAGTCTTGGTCCCTTTCCCTGCTACTGTAACTAAATGCTGAAGCCTATTACCTTCTGACCAATAGAGGTTTGTTCAGATTACAGCTCTCAGAGGTCCAAACCTTGTGTGCAAGCTTTTGTGAGGCCCCTTTGGTTGCACCACATCATGTTGGTTGGTATCAAAGTGGGAACGAGACAGAGAGAGAGAGACACAGAAAGAAAGAGAGAGAGAGAGCATGTGCTATAGCTAGAGAAGAAAAAGAGAGACCACATGGTGAGACAGGAAGTGGGGGTGGAGAAACAGTATGCTCTTTCATAACAACTTACTCTAGTAAGAACAAATGGGGGTCCCATGAGAATACTCCCTTCCTTTCTCCCACTGGGATCCACCTTTTATTGATCTATCAGTTTGTCTGTCTGTCTGTTCCTCCCTCCCTCTCCCCCTCTCTCTCTATTTTGTTTTTTGAGACAGAGTTTCTCTGTGTAACCCTAGATGTCCTGGAACTCAGTCTGTACACCAGGCTGGCCTCTGCACCACCACCACCATCCAGCTTGAGCTCCACCTTTCAAAGGTCCCATCCCTTCTCAACATTGCCACGCAGGGATCAAAGTTTCAAAGCTTGACTCACTGGCGAACAAATCACATCCTGACCATAGCAGAGTCCAAAAGTATAAGAGTAGAGAACAGGTTTACACTATGAAAGAACATCTAGGGATGCCATAGATCAGCAGTGATCTCAAACACACACACACACACACACACACACACACACACACACACACACACACACACACACACACACTATCATAGCACAGCTCAGCAGAGTTCCCTGCTTAGCAGCCTAGCAACCACAATCTTGGTCATTCTGCAGTGTTGTCTAGAGGCTGGTCTACAGAAGAATATTCTCCTGAGCTCCCTCGTGTTATCAACAGATCCTGTTTCCTGTGCAGTCCAGCTGAGGCCCATGGCGTCTTCCTAAAAGCCAGCTAGAAGCTGCCTGGAGTTCCTTGGCCCCCTATGGTTTCTTGCCCTGTGGGAATTTCCTCCACCCCTACATCAAGTCCACATGGAGAGGCTCTTGAGCCTCGGTCTGCAGCTAAATTCCCAAGAGGAGCATTCCCTCAACTTGGCCATATCCAGTTGGTTATAAACAAGTCCTAGGTCTTGCCTGGACCCAAGGGAGGGAATGGCACACAGGCACGAGCGAGAGTCAAGAACGGAGAGCCCCACATGACAGTCTCTCCAATGCCCCTGCCATCCACTTCTGTGGTTTGTTTCGTTGAGTTAGGATGGAAAGGAAGTAAAGAGACAAGTGAGTGACCAGGAGGACTCTGATCCCGGGCTTACTTCATAGCATTTATAGTGCAATGAAGTAACCTGATCCGAGGCAAGGAGACTATCCTCCCGTGGGTGGTCTTTGTTCTGAGGTCCTTACCCTCTGCACTTGGCTGATTATGTTTCCTCTTCCTCTATCCACTGAGTAACTCTTCTTTTTTTCTGTCTGTCTCTTCCTTCCTTTCTTTTCTTTCTTTCTTTCTTTCTTTCTTTCTTTCTTTCTCAAGTGTGTAATTCACTGAATTTTAACAAGTGTTTCACCTGGGTAGCAGTCACGACACAATCAAAACATCAACTATTTCCAGGAACAGCTGCTGTCCATCCCTATGGTGTTAATCCTCTTAAACCTCCAGGCTGCAGGACTCATTGGTCTGATTTCTGTCTATAAATCAGTTTGTTATGTTCTAGAATTCCATGCAAAAAGATCACAGAGTACGGCCTATGGCCGCAGTCTTTCATCTCACTTGCTGCTCCTCCGCATTATTTCTATCAATAGCGCTTTCCTTCTCATTGTTTACTAGTATCCCAAAATCTGATGGCAAAAGTTTATTTATTCATTTGTTAATGGACACACAAGTAGTGTCCAGTGACTGACTACTGGGTAAAGTTGCTCTGAACCTGTTATTTCTCTTGGGTAAATATTCAATAGTGGAACTGTTGGGTCATATAATACCTACATATTCCAGTTTATAAGATACTGAAAAATTGTTTTCTGTGATGTAAAGTGATTTTTAAATAGTGACTGGAAGAAGATGAGGAGGCTAGACTACCAGATGACGCCGGGAAGACTTTTCCAGGTTAGTAGACACGGAAGAGTCGGCACGGCTGGAGCAGTGTGAAACAGGGAAAGAATGTGAGCTCAGAGACGACGGGGCTGTGAAGATCAGACAGTGCTTGTATGATTTTAATAATTGTGAGGGCCCACAGACAGAAGCTTACTTTTGCTCTTTCAAAGCTGTGGACAACAAGTGTGCCTACAAACAAGGGATCCTGACCTAGGGTGTGGTTAATGAGTATTTTGAATATAGAGGTGGATCCACTTCACCTAGACCAAGGTCAGAGAATTCGAGTCTATTCCTTATATCATGTTAATGAAGTCTGTTGCCTCCCCCTCCCCTTTTGGGGTGAAGAATATAAGCATGTGGAAAATAACTGCAGGTGGTTCACTGAATTTCCCTCTCAGTGCGGTTCTGTGTTTCTGTCTTTTATTTCTCTCATATTCCTTCTGCTTAATAATTCGAATCCTCACGCTCCAACCCTGGTTGAGGCTGGGACCCAACAGATGTCACCCCAACGTGTGACTTACAACAAATAATTTGGGTCTTTTTTTTTGAGTCACATAGGGCATTGAGGGTTTTGACAGGGGATCTAACAAGTGGCAATCCTCTCTGACTCTGGAAAAGATCAGATCTGATTATAACATTGTAAACAGGGTATAAAGGGGCCGGGCTAGGAGACAGGAGGACAGTTGGGAAGCGTCTGCTGTAGTCCGTTTTGAGGGCTGATTGAAATTACCTGTCGCGAATGAGGAGCCATGGAACACGCAACAAACCCACTTAGGAGTTTATTAGAGGGGGTGTGCACAGGCCTAGGGAAGTCAGTGTGGAGGGAGAGAGAGAGGGAGAGAGGGACAAAGGGAGGTAGTGAGGGAGGAAGGGAGAAAGAGAGAGGGAGGGAGGGAGGGCGAGAGAGGGGAGAGAGGGGAGAGAAAGGAGAGAGGGAGAGGGGGGAAGGAAAGGGAGGGAGAGGGTGCGTGCAGCTTTTAAAAGCTGCCTAGAGCATGCGCACAGGGGCTTGACGTGGCTGTGTCATACACAAATGATGGGGTTCACTCATGCGCACAAGGGCTTAACTGACTCATAGTGGATGATGCAAACACGCATGCGCGTGGGTCACGCGGTGGGGGCGGGGCCATTAGGCACTTATGCCTGAGGGCTTGTCTGCCCATGCATGGCCCTAGAACCTGGAAGTGTCAGCTTTATTGTCGCTGAAATCATAACACTGATGGTGTTCAAATTAGAGCAACAATTAACACTGAAAGAAGTGGGGCAGGCAGCAGATCCGATGGGATTGACATGGATGGATTCAGTGTAGAGAGAAAGACAAGAATTGATGAGGGTCACAGGACTCTTGGCCTAAGCACTAGGAAGAACAGAGCTGCCTTAATTGAGAGAGGGAAAGTTATAGATGAAGAAGGTTTGAGGCAAAAGAGGAAGACATTCAATTTTAGAGATTTTGTGCTTGACGTATTTGTTAGCTATTTCATGTGGCAAGCAAGCAATTGAGGAGGTCAGAACGTCTGGGAAAGACACAGCTGAGCTAGAGACACAGATTTTAGTGGTGTGTCAGCACGTGAATGGTGTTGAAGCCTTGAGACTGAGCCAGATCACTAAGAGACTGAGAGCGTCTAAGGAGGAAAAGGTCTAGGACCACGCTCCAGGCCACTCACATTGTTACACTTTGGAAAAAAGGAGAAAAACAAGCTAAAGAAGATAACAGGCTCACCATGGTCACATGGGAAGAAAAGCCAAAGGCTGGGGTCCTTGGAGCTAGATAAACTGAGAAGAGGGAGGGCTCAAAGTTTTGAAAAACTTCTGAGTGCTTGAGGGATTTGATGACTGAAAATTCACCTTTGGCTTTAGCGCCATCTAAGATCTCTCTTAGAGCCATTTTGGTGAAATAGGGGAGGCAAACGCTTGGTTTTAGTGGGCTTAAACGACGAGAGATGAGTCACGGGGCAGCGGAAAGGAATGATTACGTTCCAAGGAGAAGGAAGAAACTGAGGAAGCTGGTGAGGGTCCTGGGTTGGTAGAACAGTTGTTTTTAAAGGTGGATAGTCGTGCACATATCATACGGCAATAAGGTTTTTCAGTGGGTAGTGAAATCCTGAGGGACGAGGAAGGGAGAGGCTTCCTGGGTGGTGTTTGGAAGAGGTCTGCGGTCAGAGGAAGGGTGTGTGAGAGCCAGCGCTGGTACACGGCAGAAGGGACAGGAGGAGCGTGTGCAAGTATCAGGGAAGAAACACTTTTCTTTGTTCCCCCAAATACATTTTCAAGCATACTCCTGAAGTGAGTTAGTTACTCCATCTCCTGGGAGCTCGTTCATGCTGAGACATCCTTGCTCCTATCTGGACTACCTGCAGTACAAATCCTACCCATCTTTTAGGGTCCATCCAGCCCAGACTGCACCTGCTCAAGTGGGTCTTTCCTCGTCGTCACGCGCCCAAATCTTGTTTCTCCATCTATTTTCCTCATCTGATCACAGTTCTGAATAACTACTTGGCACAGATAATTTCATCTCTATCTGGTGCAAACATCGAGTGAGCTGTGGCACCCCCTCTGCTGTTGCTCAGCACTTTCTCTCCTGTGATGATTGACAGGAACTTACTATTAAGGTCTGGTGTAGGTTGGACTTGAGACGGTGACCAGAACAATGTTCCCATCTGGGTAGGGCTGCTGCAATCGTAAAAACTGAAACTCTCCCACGTGTTTAACCTGTTTTGTGACGCAGAGACAAGCAGATGAGACAAGACGCTCTTTGGGCAGAGGATAAGTGACTGACTTGTGAGATGGTAGCGTTTAGTTATTTATTTTTCACCAAATACATTGTTAGTATTAAGTGCTTATTATGTTACATCTAGTAACTGCTTCTGGTGTGATTAGACCACAGGATGAACTGCAAGGCACCAAACATCGCCTCACACAAAGTACTTACAACATAAGGAAGTGTGACACAAGCCACACACACCACTTAACGTTCTCTGGTGACTACGTTTTAAAAAACTGAACAGAATCGAGCAGAGCGGTGGTGGCGTATGCCTTTAATCCCAGCACTCGGGAAGCAGAGGCAGGTGGATCTTTGTGAGTTTGAGGCCAGCCTGGTCTACATAACTAGTTCCAGGACAGTTAAGGCTAGACAGAGAAACCCTGTCTCAAAAAACAAAACAAAACATACAAAAAAAAAGCAAAAAAAAAAGCAGAATCGTGTGGAAATCAATGGCAATAAGGCATTTAAAATATTGCAATTTCAACATAAAAATCAAAGTACAAAAATTCTTAATTTTTAAATGTTTTTAATATTCTTTCACGATAGTTAATATTAAAAAGCCACTGTCAACTCTCCCTGGACTCTTCATGGTGTGTTCAGTTTGTACTAGTTAATTTCTCTAGCCCTGAACGGCACAGCTAGGGTGTCTGTAGGGTAAACACTCTCCCAGGCTTCCAGGAGAGGTCTAAGCTCAGAAAGTGGTCTGATGGTCATAGGATTTGCT
Source organism: Ondatra zibethicus (assembly GCA_004026605.1). NCBI lineage: Eukaryota > Metazoa > Chordata > Mammalia > Rodentia > Cricetidae > Ondatra > Ondatra zibethicus. The sequence goes on along the minus strand of PVIU01002557.1, from coordinate 80,110 downwards.
TTAGGCCAGGCCAGGCTTTCAAAGTGAGACAATAGAGTCCTGGGCCAGATCATGTTAGGTACTGTCAAGAATTTAAATGTATTCGGCAGGCCATATCTACCAATTTGTTTATGTTTGGAATGTTTTGGTTTTTGAGACAGTGTCTCACTACATAGCCCTGGCTAGCATGAAACTCATTATGTAGCTGAACCAACCTGGAATTCACAGATATCTGTATGCCTCTGATTCCTGAGTGCTGAGATTGAAGGTGTGTGCACCTTGCCCAAGCTTTAATATAGTTGCTATACTCCATAAATGTCCTCTACCTGCTGCCTGAGGAGAAATTAATAAAAACAAAGGGTGATTCCTGTGAAATGCACTTCTTTAGCAGCTGAGAGAAACAGCATTTGGAGCAACCCTTTTAGCTCCTGCAATGGGGCTGGGCTCCTGTCTCCCATGAAGTATCCTGGGGGATTGTAGGGGCTCCAGTCTCTCCCCAGCTCTTACCAGGAGCCTGCAAGTTACTAAATTAAGCCCAGCCAGGCCTATTTGTGAACATAGACTCCAGCCAAGTCCAAGAGATTTGTCCTGCTGAGGAATGTCCCGGGGAGGGGAGAGGTTGGCTGAGATCATGGGTATTTGTGCTTGCATCTTCTCACTTGCCTGCTCAGTCGGGTCAGATCAACAGAGGCTCTGGGACACAACCAAGAGGCTAACAGAGTGGCCAGAGAAAAGGACTAGCTAATTACACTTTGAGGTTTAACTGCAGGTCAGTGTGAAAAAGCGCATATCTTAGGACCTCTGTACTCGGAGTAAGTAAAATAGCCACACACCTCATTTTCTCCCTCATTTATCCTTCTTTAAAAGTAAACTTTTTATTTTAGAGCAGTTTTAGCTCACAGCAAAACTGAACAGGAAACTCAACGATCTATCTACCCTTTGCCACCAGCAGATTCCAAACACGCCTCATTTTATTTTATTTTTTTATTGGATTTCTGAACTGAGTGTTGGTCAGAATTGACTCTTTCACCTGTGATTCATGCATCTGACTACTTGTGGAAATTACATTTATTGAATACCTTCAATGTGTCAGTATTTTAATTAATTAAATTATTTATTTTATTTAATTGCTATACCTGAAAATAAAACACGAGGGACCTGTCCTGAAGTTACTGAAATGGTCTTTAGAACAAAGAGGATGAGCCTGTGAAAATGGCTGCATTTTCTTTTCCTGTGGGTCAATGTAGCAGCATGGGTAAGAGTGGATATTTACACTTCGGCTGGTCGCCATCTTACCCTGCCGCCGCGGCAGCAGGGCTAGACTCTCACCTTCCCCGTGACTGTGTGGTGAGGCCTTTCACATTTCCACCCTGCCGTAGAACTGGGATGCTGGGAGGGAGGGCAGCTCGAGGCATGAGGCGGGGTCTGCGGGCTTGGTGGTGTCTCTTTGGAGTCACATGATGAAGTCACAATAATTTGTGTATCTGCTGCTATTTATATCTGCCACCTGTGCACATTTATGGCAAGCTGCTTATTTCTCTGGCTTATTTGCAATCTACTATAAATCAACTATTTAATTGGTTAGACGTAAGCTATAAATCCCCGGGGGGCTGTGACTGACTTGGTATTTCTAAAAGCTGTCGGAGTGCCTTGCCCATACAAGGGTTGATGCTTATTAAGTATTTGGTTGGAGAACAAAATAAGCAAGTACTGCCATCTCCACATCAGCTACCTTGCCCTCTGCCTAAAGAGCATCTTTTCCCTGTGTTCCTGTCTCCCAACCTCTCCCCCGTCCCTCTTCCCCTCTCTCCCCACACACATACACACAGCCTCTCACACACTCACACTCCAGCCCTAGCCACGCTTGCCCAAACACCTAATCTTAGAACATCGGTGCGCTCAGATGTCGATGTCTGTATTTGTCCAATCTAAGCAGGTCGATGTGGCTTTAGGACCCAACGAAGAGGTGACGGAGGTTGGACTTGAGACTGCGCCCCGAACAAAGTGGCACAGTTTGGATACAGGGCTTGCTGTTGTAGAAACCAAACTTTCCACTTGTTTTTTTATTTTTTTCCATCTCCTTGGGAGACCGGGCATTCAAGCTGGTTCTGGCAGGGCACCACCCTGGCATTGCATACTCTGACGATGACAAGACACTGCCCTGTTGTCCCTTCCCGGCAATGAAGGACACATGTCCCTGTTGGCGGTACCTCTGTGCCTAATTTGGGCCTTAGCTGTGCAACTGAAGCTTAGACTCTGTGGGATGGCAGGAGCTGTACCTCAGACACCAAGCCTTCCTTTCTGGGGAAGTCTAAAAACTTAACGTTTTGCACAGGAACCCTGCTGGCTAGCTGTCTCACATTCACATAGCATACTGGCAGGGTTATAATTTTTTTTTTTTTTAGGCAGGGGGAAAAAGGTCCCAATTTGAATGAGCCAAATGTTTACAAAGCTTCGGGATGAGTCCTGTGACCTGGCACTGTTAATGACAGAGCTGGATGTCTGCACCCACTAGAGTTCTCAAGTTCTAGTTTTGCTTTGATACTTTGTGGCTAGAAGAAAAATTTACTTATAAAAGAATCCCTTCAGAAACTACTAAACTGATCTCTCAGGATCATACAGGCACCACCACCTTGTACCACAGTCAGAAGGATAGAATTCCTTATGCAGTGGTGGCGCACGTCTTTAATCCCAGCACCTGGGAGGCAGAGGCAGGCAGATCTCTGTGAGTTTGAGGCCAGCCTGGTCTACAGAGCGAGTTTCAGGACAGCCAGAGCTACACAGAGAAAACCTATCTTGAAAAAAAAAATAGAATTCCTTACGAAAACACTGCGTGCTTTACTGTTTCCCACAGAGATGTGGTGTTGTCCCAGTGTAATCAAAGGAGCCAGGAAAAGGAACGTATTCTGTGAACACGGAGCACTTTTGTACTGCACTTACTAAAAAGGGTGTGAAGCCCATGCATCAACAGCAACTTCTCACTGGGGTGGACAGAACGGTGGAGGCTCGCATGAAAGCCCCGAACCTTTCCTCCCACCAAGCTATTTCTGTTTGAGTTGCTTGAATTTACAGGATTGGTTAGGGTGGGATTTTGCTACATTTATTTTTATCCCAAATAATGACTTGTTTGTAGCAGGCCTGCTCCTCTCTGGCTTCTTCTATTTCCAAACGTGCAGTAGGTTCCCTGGAGGCTGACCTGACTTGCCCCTTGCTGCACAGAGACCTCCCTGACCTCAAGTCTGTGAGGCCAAGAAAAGTCCTTCAGTTTGGCAACTTTAATCTCCGATGAGGATCGTACTCTCTGATTTTATCATGCATGCTGACGTGCTGTCAGTGTTTTTTCTCTCTTTCTCATATGTATACATACATCTGTATACACACATATACATATGTACATAAGTAGACTATATATGTGTGTATGTGTGTGTGTGTGACATAAGTCATGGTCCCTATCATTAGAAGCTGGAAGATATCAGCACACACACACACACACACACACACACACACACACACACACACGTAGGACCCTGCAGTTTAATACCCAAGCAAAAATGTAATTAAAGACCATTGAAAAATGTTTTTAAGTATTCATTCCCTAAACTTACATGGAAAGATACCAAGGGCAAAGTACGTCTGTTAAAGCCTAGGGGTAGGGCAGATGCTTAAAATAACTGATGCGAGACAGAGTAAGGTGGGTGCATTCTAGAAGCAATCATTGGATGGCCACAAGTCCTGACTTTCACCTGTCGCCCATCCATCCTAATGACACCAACCTCAGGATGGATGCTGGCTTTTCCTCATCTTGTACTGCAGTGAATCCCAATGAATGTCAGGTTTAGAAGGATAGAAGACACCGCAGGCTGGGAGTGGCTCAAGCAGAGCTTTGGTGGCATTCCAGGACAGATTCATGATTGGTTGCACAATCAGTAAGAGTCCTTGTTTATGGAGGAAGGTGGCACCACTGAGCATGGAGGGGCCATGGGACCGTGTCTCCATGAACTATCATCTCTCAGAACTCTGCTCAGAATACTGACTGATACTGACTGGTGGCGGCATGAGCGTAAGTCAGAGCAAAGGGGGACCACCAGGCTGGGTAACCCAAGCAGGTATGAGAGAGGAAGGTTAAGGTGACCGTGGCAGTGAGAGGTGAGGTGACAAAACTTGCTCATTGACTTGACGAGGTTGCAGGTTCCTCTTGAGATACATCTGACTTGCGAGTTGTTTCTCCCTTTCTTCCTTGCGGCCTGCACCTGCATCTAGTTGTAAACTGGATTCCTTTTGTTTGAGAGGTGCTTAGAGGTGGGTTTCTTCTCTCTGCTCATCAGCATTGGGAAATAGTAACGCGGAGGGCTGGAAGAAGCTGATGAAGGGAGCCAAGAGTTCTTTGCTATGACTCTAGTTTAGGTAATTCCAGAAAGGAAAGAGAGAAAAACGCAAAGAATCTAAGTGCTTATCTTATAATGAAAATTCCCTCTTTGACTTTATGGGAAATTCAAAATGTGCACAAAGATAAAGAGAATAGTATTATCTGTGTCCCTGCTCCATGTCCTGGGGACATGGTTCCCCAGCTCCCACAGTTCCCTGCAAACCTCGTTCTTCTGGTTGATGTCACTGCAATGCACTTTCTTCTCCTGTTCTCAGCTTCCTACAGCAACTCTCAGACATCATACGACCTTGCCTGGCAACAAGTTCTTTCTTTAAAGCATAAGCAGCATAATGTCACTGTACACAGAGTTTGAAAGCACGTCCTTAACACCAGCTGATGTCCAGTCCACAGTCAATTTCCCCTGCCAAACGTCAGCCTTCAGAGCTCCAGACTTTCATGTATCGGAGCTTCATTGTAGTGCAGAGGAGTAGACCTTTGGCCCTTTCTCTTTTTTTTAATATTTATTTATTTATTATGTATACAGTATTCTGTCTGTGTGAAGGCCAGAAGAGGGCACCAGACCTCATTTCAGATGGTTGTGAGCCACCATGTGGTTGCTTGGAATTGAACTCAGGACCTTTGGAAGAGCAGGCAATGCTCTTAACCGCTGAGCCATCTCTCCAGCCCCACCTTTGGCCCTTTCAAGGGAAAGAAGAGGAAAGAGAGACAGGAGAGAAGGCTGGAATCCAGTTTATTTAACCTTTTATCTTCAGTGGGCATGTAGAACACCACTTAGCGACTGCTCCCAGATTAAAACAGAAAATCTTTTAGTTTATTTCTCAATTTGACATTTTTCATGTATGTGTGGTGTGGTGTGTGTGTGTGTGTGTGTGTGTGTGTGTGTGTGTGCACATGCATATGGAGGCCTGTGTTTGATGTAGGAACTCATCCTCCATCACTCTTCTACCTTAGCCATTAAGATAAGTTCTCTCAATCAATCACAGTGCTCACCCACATGGCTAGTCTTGCTAGTGAGCTTGCTCTGGGGAAAATCCTTTGCCTTTGTCTTCTAGGGTTAGAATTACAGATGCCACCATGCCATCTGCCATTTATTTGAGTTTCCAGGAATTCAAATTCTAGTCCTTGGGCTCTCAAAGCAAGCCCTTTAACCACTGAGCCATTTCCCAGGCCCCAAATTGTTAAAAGAATTTAAAGGTTTTTCATTCAGTCTTACAGTGTTATCCTATATCCTATCTGCTTTGGATACCAGAACTCAGTCTATGAAACGAGACTCGAGTTTGCAATGTAAATTTTAAGCCTGGGATTGCTGGTAACCCAAGAAGCTCCAAAGACCCAGGGAACCTCTCGCTCTGAGCTTTTTATTAGGCACAATCACATGCAAAGATACTATACAATCATTATACCATGCTTGCAAGGAGTGGAAGGCTTTGCTTATCCATGACCAGGACAAGGACGCACGGATAGAAAAACATGGGAACACTGCAAACCTTGTCCATGTTAAGAAATAAACCTCCCCAGCTCCTGTGGGGAACAGCTGTCATGAAGATCATTCTCCTGTCATCTGTCCATCAATCTTGTGTGAGCGTGCTCACTTGTTGGATTTATTCTGCCATGAATAGTATTGGGAAATTTTTTGAAAATATTATTTTTAAGAGAGATGATTGTACTGTGAATTACAGAGCAGCCGATCCATTTAGAGCTAGACGGAAGACCTGGAAAGAGTGAGCTAACTGGCCACTCCACTGTTTCTTATTACCTCAGTCCCAGGTGAACTCCGAAGGAAATGCAGGCGGGGAAATCATTTTTTGTAGAGTGCTGTGTTGACTGTGGATGCTGTTTAGACTCTTCTGCAGTTTCATCTAACACAGCACGCTGCAGATCACAGCGAATGTTGTCCAATCAGTTGCTAAGTGTGTCAGCCTGGCTTCTGATTCTACATGCTGACATTGTGATGAAGCCTAAATCCTTTCTTATTTAACTTAAGTTTCAGCACTGAAAATTTTCCTTGAGTTAATTGGATGGATATTCCTTTTAGGGGCACACAGCGAAAGAATTGACTCACCCCACCCCAGCTCCCCTTTCTTTGGTATATAAATTTCCCTAGATATCTCTTTTTGTTGTTGTTTTGTTTTGCTTTTTTTTTTTCCTGAGGCAGGGTTTCTCTGTGTAACAGTCCTAGCTGTCCTGGAACTTAACTCTTTTAGACCAGGCTGACCTTGAACTCACAGAGATCCGCCTGCCTCTGCCTCCCGAGTGCTGGGATTAAAGGCCTGTGCCACCACCCCTGGTTCCTCTAGATATCTTCATGCAGCTCTGATGAGATCTGCTGATATGATAAGCAAATATAGTTTGAGACCTACTTAACCTACTTACGCTATAGTTAGAATTTACATAAGAACATTTACTTGTGGGCATAGACAAACATGGGTAACTGTGCCATCAATTATGGGAGACTCATAGTTCTACACTCCCGCCCCCCTTTTCATTTCTCTTCACTACTTATCTCAGTAGACTAAAGTGAAGAGAGTTCAGGTTGGGAATTCATGCTCAGATGCTGGGGCATCCTGCTTTTAGTGTAATAATTTCCTCTCTATTGATACGAAGTAGTCTACTATGTGATGGCATCTCATAACTTCAGCTATCTCGGACAGGGCAGATTGTTGCTGTTGTTGTAGGGAGTAGCCAGTGTTTTGAATGTTTACAGCATGCCAGCACTGTGACTGCTTTTATACGTTATTTCATTTAGTCTTATTAATACCTTATGAGATTGCGGCCACTCTGGTCCCCTCGACAGAGGAGAGGACTAAGGGTTTTAGGGGCCAGGTACCTCTTCTGACCTCGTACTCTGGCTGTTGCTGTTACACTTCTTCCATAAAGACTTTCAAAGATGGACTCCATGTGGCCCATTTTCCAACTGTGGTTTACCACAGGGAGCTAAATCAGACAAAAGTGAGAATTGTTTCCAGAGCCAGTATCTGTCTGAAGCAGAGAAGCAACTGCGGAAAGCTGCATTTTGTTTCTGCTTTTACCTTAGAAGTCACCTTCCTGGCTTTCAACTTCCTTAAATGTAAAATAAAAGACCTGAAGTGAATAGTTGCCAAGGTCTTGGCTGGTGTCTGGCTGTGATTTGCACACCATCTCACTTAATCCTGTGAAATGGTCATCATTGTCTTCATTGATAAAGAAAGCAGCCACAGGGGGCTAGAGAGATGGCTCAGCGGTTAAGAGTACTTACTACTCTTCCAGAGGTCCTGAGTTCAATTCCCAGCAATCACATGGTGGCTTACAACCGTATGTATTGAGATCTGGTGCCCTCTTCTGGCCTGAAGGCATATACGCAGGCAGAACACTGTATACACAATAAATAAATAAATATTAAAAAAGGAAGAAAAAAAAAAGAAAGCAGCCACACAGCCCCTGAGGGGGCTAGGCAGTGATTAACTAGGCACTGTGGGAAGCTGGTTCTCTGTGACATAGGACTGGTGTCCTCAGAGCCTCCCACAGCCCCACATTCCTTGTAGGTGGGTTTGATTTTGCTTTAGAACATGCAGATTTCGTGCAAAATTGCTTACATGGGACTTTTGGGGACATTGTCTGCTGACCAGTTGGTGCGTGTTAGAGATTCTGCCAACATCACAAGAACTGATCAGATTGTTTATGTATCCCAGGCATTTCCATTGGCTTTCCAGCTGCGAGATTTTGTTTATTTACTCAGCTTAATCTATCTGAGATGGCTCAGCAGACATCTAGACTTACCCAATTTAGTTAAGTTAGCTGGGAATAAAGACCATCATTGTCAGCTGGGTGGTGGTGCACACCGTTAGTCCCCCAGCATTTGGGAGGCAGAGGCAGGTGGATCTCTGAGTTACAGCCCAACCTGACCTACAGAGTGAGTTCCAGGACAACCAGGGCTACACAGAGAAACCCTGTCTCCAAAACCAACCAACCAACCAAAAAACATCATTGCCAATACTTCAAAAACATAGATTAAATTTGCTTTTATGTTAGATTTAAAATCAGATAAGCAAAATGGCTCAGCAGGTAAAAGCCCTTACCATAGAAGTGTGAGGACCCAAGGTTCATCTCCAGAATCCAGGCAAAGGTAGAAAGAGAAGAAACAGCTCTATTAAATGATCCTTTAACCTCCATGTGTGTCTTGGCATGCATACCCATACACACATCAAATACAACCAACAATAATGACAAAATAAAAATTTTGAGAAGACTTAGACACATTTTACCCATTCTTCATCACTTTCTGAGCAGAGAAACATTAACAAAATTTAGCGAGTTCAACAACTGAGCCTGCTGGTAGCAGGAACAATAGTCATCTTAAGAGTCCTCTTTCTCAGCACCACATTCAGAGTGGCAGATCCATGTGAAATATTATGATGTCAGAGAAAACAGACCGTCACTGTCCCCTGATGGTAATGTTGCAGTTGTTGTTGGTGACAATTATAAATATCATATTTATGGTATATGTATTAAAGCAACATTCTGGGAATCTGGGAACATGGCTCAGCTGAAAAGTGTTTGCTGCCCAAGCACAAGGGCCTAAGTTCAGATCTCCAACACCTATGTAAAATTGAACTCAGTGGGGGCAGGCTTCTAACTCCAGCCTTGGGGGAGACAGAGATACTGGCCAGGCAGCCTAGCCCAGTTGGTGAGTTTTAGGCTCAGAGAGAGACCCTGTCTCAAAATATAAAGATGAAGAGCAACAAAAGACACCTGACATCAACCGTGGGGCTCCCCATTCATACACATGTACCCGTATGCACACACCACATATATACCACTAACATGCACACACATACACCATCCTAAGTCTTTTGCACAGATAGTTCTTAGACTGCCACATGGGCTTGAAATGAAACTATTGAGCCTTTTCCTCATACAAAATAAAATTGAAATACTCAGTGGTTGATCTTTTTACAGGACTAGAATCGCCTATTGTTTTTTAATGTGAACAAATACAAGTTGTTCAGTTTAATTTGAATATCCTAGCAATGGCAATGCTTTACTATAATTTACCTAAGTATTGCAAGGAAGATGCTTAAGATTTAAAAATGACTTATTACTTATTTGAAATCCCATTTGGACTGGACAGTCTACAGTTTTAATTGCTGAATCATGGAACCCTAGTGTTACACTTCATGTAGTGTTCATGAAGTGATAACTTCAAAGTCACCCTTGGAAAGACCAAACTATCATTTCCTTCTTAAATACTGTAATGCGAGCCTTGAAGAAATTACAGTATTCTAATCTCATCTGACATCGACCTATGCTGTACCTCACGCCCAAAGCACAGACTGTCCCCTGTCATTCCTGCCAACATATCAGCTAGACACTCACTAGCAAACATGACCTAAAACACTGTGAGCCCAACTTCTTGCCTGCTAGAAAATGCTTACTAACCCAAATATTTAAACCAGGCTTCTACTATTCCCAGTTAGCATTCCTATCTTACCCATCTTTTATGAGACATGAGTTCTGAAATCTTTCACAAGTATCACATGATATCCTTGCGTTGCCTTTGACTCTAAGAAGTTGGTGGTTGGTATACAGGTATCAGAATAAAATCTGTCACATGCTCTGGCATCCAGGGCGTACCTTTCCTGTACTTCGGCTGCTTTGCCAGCCTTTGACCAGGGGCCTTGTTTCCTCTTGTACTCATTGAATTTTTAAAAATTATTTTATCTTTAAGATTATAATACAACAACATTATTTCCCCTTTCTCTTTCCTCCCCTCAAATCCTCCCATATACCCTTCCTTGCTCTCTTTCAAATGCATGGCCTCTATTTTTCATAAATTGTTGTTACATACTTATGTGTATATAAACATATATATATATATATATTCCTAAATACATAATTACAACATACTCAGTTTGTATAATGTTATTTGTATCTTTTTAGGACTGGTCATTTGGTATTGAGGAACCAGTTGGTGTGCTCTTCCCTGGGGAAGACTATTTCTCCTGCTCTCTGCATTCCTTGATTGCCTGTAGTTCTTTGTGTAGGGCTGAGGGCTGTGGTCTTTCCTCCATCCACCTTAGCAAGTCTATTGTTGTTGTCCTTGTTCAGCTCACATAGGCGTTCCTGGTGAGACTTTCTGGGTGTATCTTCCGACATTACTAGTGCGTCTCTGATTGCCACTGGCTCTCCTCCAATGTTCTTCACATGGCTTTCACAAACCTGCTGCATCCCTTCTTTGTCCCTTTCTTTTGTGTATTTCACATGTGTATAAGTGTGACATATGTAAAGGAATGCATATATGTGTGGGAGAACATGCCCCATGAGGAAGCCAGTCCGACGCCTGCTCTATCACTCTATTTTATTCCCTGGAGCAGGATCTCTTACCAAACCTGGATCTGGCTTGATTGGCAGCTGCAAGTCCCAGGATTCTGATGTCTCCACTCCTCGTCTTCCTTCTTGACCCTTCACCTCTGTTCCCCCTTGCTGGGGTCACAGGCACACACATGACCACACCAGTTATTTTACACGGGTGCTGAGGATCTGATCTTAGGTCTTTATGCTTCTACAGAAGCCACCTCCTGGCTCTGCTAATGTTGTCTGTATTGATTTCCCATTCCTCATATACAGCAGGCTGTTTAATCTGCAGGGCACACACTGTGCAAACATAACTAAATCTTTGTCCCTACTTTACAGGCGTTCCTTTATTCCCTTTTTCTGTTTGCCAAAATCTTACTTGTTGCTGCCTTACCCCAGTAAGAATTGTTCCCTACATAGATCCACCGCCAAAGACCACTAAATTTATTAAAGTCCAATTTCATAATAAAATTTATGATTATGTTTTTAAAACACACGCATAATTTTTTCCTTATATAATTAAACCCAGGGCCAGGAGTCAGTTCAGTCGGGATAGTACTTGTCATGTAGACATGATGACCTGAGTTTGATCACCAGCACATATGCCAAAGCCATGTGGTGGCTTATACAGGCGATCCCAGGGGAAAGCTGGCATGATGGTTTACATAGATAATCCCAGGGAAAAGCTGGGTGTGGTAGGTGACACTGGTAATCCCGGTGCTGGAGAGACTGAGACAGGTAGATGTCTGGAGCCCACTGGCCAGACAGCCTCGCCTCACCTAGAAGAGTCCTCAAAGGAGGTTGATAGCTCCCGAGGAATGACACTTGGTGCCCTCTGACCTCTTCATGCACATATACCTGCACATGCCCATGCACCCACCCACAGGAACACATATAACCCCCTTCACATTTTAAAACATATTGTCGCCTATAGTGGCAGGAAACGTTTGTTTTGCCATATATCTGTCCTCTAATGTTTTAGAGAGCTGATGGCCTAGGGCATCATTGGTCATCCAGAGGCAGTGACCGGCAGGCAGGAAGCATGAATAGCAGCACAGGGGAATCTCGGATCTGAAGAGCTTGTTTACAGATCCATCTAGATTTCCACATATGCCGAGGGTTCTGCAAAGGGCTGCGAGGCTGCGCGGACCCAGAGCTGAAGTCAAATAGGAGTCAGGATAGCGAGAGCCAGCCGCTAATGATGGTTAATGTCTGTGTGCTTCGCAGAATATCGAGCTGAAGATTGAAGTGGAGAGCCTGAAACGAGAACTCCGGGACAGGAAGCAGCACCTGGAGAAGACACGGTGAGTTGCTGGCCAAGCTCTGGGCCGAGCAGCGTGTGCACAGGAGCTCCGTCCTGCCCTGGACTCCGGCTCACTCACCGGAGAGGAATGGGTTCAGACGCAAAGTCCTGAGCCTTAACCTTCACATTGGAATGCAGGTCTTATTGGGACGTGAAGCCAAGGATTTTATGTTTCCTTGGATGCATCTGTTTCTTAGTCAGATGCACCTTGCCGTGGTTGGGTGAATCTCGCAGGGCTGAGACTGCAAATTTCCTGCTAGAGAGGAAAGAACTAGTCAGGAGGCAGCGAATGCTGAGTGTTTGCAAAGAACATTTATCAGAAATGATCAGTCAGTCTAAAAAACAGAAACAAAATCAAGAGCTGGCATAATGTCCAGGGAAAATGGTCATTCTCATGTTCTTCTGCTGGAAGTGGGCAGTATGACATTGATTTTGGTATGGTGTATTAATTTTTAAGGTGAAAAGACTCAGATAATCCCTAGAGGAACTCTATTCCTCATAAATAAAGGCACCCATGAAAGAATCATTCTTTTTAATGGCAGAAAACTTGAAGCAACCAGCAACCATCTACTATTGGCCAATGGCTGAGCAGTACATCTGTCCTGGGGCCTATTACACAGCTGTTAAAAAGCATGGCCTCTGTCTTGTCCTGGCAGAAAGCCTTTAATAGGATAAGTAAAGAGGAAAAGTGCTGAGAGGTGTTCACAGCAAGTGGGGTAAACGTGTGTCCTTGTTTGGTGTCCTGTTGCTATGGTAAGTCATTGACCAAAACTAATTTGGATTGGAAAGAAGGTATTTTGTCAGGCATCAGTTACTGCTAGCGGAAGTAAGGCAAGAATTCAAGGCAGGAGCTGAAGAGACCATGGAAGAATGCTGCTTACTGACTTGCTTAGCTAAATTCTTTATACAACCTGGGACCACCTGCCCAGGGATGGCACCGCCTACCTCCTATATCAACTAGCAATTAAGAAAATGCCCTGTAGGGCGGTGGTGGCGCATGCCTTTAATCCCAGCACTCTGGAGGCGAATCTCTGTGAGTTTGAGGCCAGCCTGGTCTACAGAGCTAGTTCCAGGACAGGCTCCAAAGCTACAGCGAAACCCTGTCTCAAAAAACCAAAAAAGAAAGAAAGAAAAAAGGAAACTGCCCCTTTAGACACACCCACAGGCTGATTCAATGGAGGAAATGCCTCAGCTGAGATTCACTCTTCATAGGGCAGGTATATTACATTAACAACTGAAACCAATATGGCCATATATTTGCTTTATTAAGCATAGAAAACAAACAAGCAAACCTGGAGAGTTGCAACCAAACTCTTGAAAAACCACGTTCTTTAGGGGAGGAAAGGGAGTTTTCTTCTAGTGGGATGAAAACTTGATTTTTTTTCCCTTTTATATACTTTTGTCAGGATGGTTAGTTACTCTAGCCATTTACCGTGGTACACACCTGCCAGCCTAGTACTGGGGAGGCTGAGGCAGGAGGATCAGGAATTTAAGGTCAACAAGACTATGTAGCAAAGTCTTGTTGAGGCAGACTATGCAATAAAACATCGTCTCAATAAATGAAAAGAAGGTTAATTTTGTAATTTGTGGTTTCTGTCATTGTTTAAAAACCAGTTTTAAATTATGGGTTGTATAATATATTCTGTGATCCAAATATGTTCAATGTGATTTGATACCCCCTTTGTATCAATAGTATGGCTTGGGTTTTAAGATAGCCAGTTAGATCAGAATTCTGAAAGTCATCTTCAGGTATATGTAAGATGTTGGCATTACTAAATAACAAAGCAATAAGTAAAAGGATTTTCTTATTAGGGTTGAGTCTTTGGTGGTATGTAGTAAGATAACTTGCCTGCTATTGTACACTCTAGAAAACAATATAGCAAAACATTTTGAGAGTTCTGTAACACTTAAAAATTGTTATATTATTTTTATATCTACTTTGATAAAGGTGACATGGTTTTCTAAAATATGAAAAATAGGGATATAGGGAGTTGAATTGATCTCAGATGATGAAAATGTCCTAGACAATCAGGTGACTTCCTCAAGGGATGTGGGGCTAAAGGAGAAGCCGATTCCCTAAAGCTGCCATTGTTGGATGCTTAGGTTATTTCTTTGACTTTTGCCCCTTCTTAAAGGCTACACGATGCTAACACCAGAAGATGGGTCTAACCTCTGGAATTGTCTTGATTAGCACCCACTATAAGCCAAGGAATTCTGCAATTTCTGGGAACAACCAATTTATCTCCATGGAAACAACCTTCTGGTCTAAATAATAAAGTACACTAGACTTGGTGGTCTATAAGCCTATGATTTAATGCAGTTCTTCACTCTGAGAACAAGAAGATGGTTCATGGTTCTCAAAAATGGTTTAAAACACAAACAAAACTGAACTGGAATTAAGATACCTCAGCACCTGATCTGGGCCCCCAAATTTCTAATCCTCAGATATCCAAGGACAGCTGTTGTTCCCTATAAATAAACTGGTGATACCTTACCCCTTTCATGCTAGTGCCTGGACAACCATTCCTAGGGATATCAGAGAAGCCACATGCAGCCAAAACCAGAGTGTACGCAGATTAAATATCTGCTCTCTGCCTGGGACCTGGAACACTCGATAGAACTCTGTAGAGGTGTCCCAGACTCAGGAATGGTCCTCCGTGCATTCCTGATTGGAAAGGAGGGCATTTCTGTGGCTGCCCAAATGGATATCATGTCCTAGCAACCTAAATGGGATGAGTGTTTAAAACCCAAACAGCAAGGATGCAGGTTGCTAGCAAATCCCTCTAGGAGAGCCCTTTAAATGGGAAAAGTCCGTGACTGTGGCCCTAGCTGCTGACTCCTTGCTTCCAGCATGAGCTTCTCCTTCCGAAGCTATTGCAGTCGTGGCAACCTCAGGGCAGCAGACCTACCCTGCTTGACAAGGAAGAAAAAAGCTAGAGGTCCTGAAAGGTCAGATGCAAAGGCTAGACAGTGGGTCCTGGGAACAGTGTCACAGCCTGGCTCCTCTTTCCCCTCCCTCTGCGAGCGCATGGCCTGAGAAGTTTGAGTCTGCTCATGAAGCTGGGTGTCTGCTCTAATTAGCAAATGCTATGTATGCGGTCTTAGGGCTGACGTGGAGGATCTCAACAGCCAGAATGAAGCAGAGCTCCGGCGCCAGGTTGAGGAACGGCAGCAGGAGACAGAGCATGTTTATGAGCTCCTAGAGAACAAGATCCAGCTGCTACAGGAGGTGAGGAGTGTCCACAGGTCCACGGCGACCAGGGCAAGTGGTCCCCCAGAGCCTCTTCTGGGCCACCAGATCTTCTGGCCTCTCTGATCTCCTTTACTTCTCTCATCCATCAGAGACCCTGTATCTTAGAGCTCCTGACCTAGTGGGAGTAGACCACCGCTCAACTTTCCTTCTTTTCTCAGGAATCCAGACTAGCGAAGAATGAAGCTGCACGGATGGCAGCTCTGGTGGAGGTGGAGAAGGGGTGTAACCTGGAGCTCTCAGAGAAGCTGAAGGATGCTGCCAAGGACAGGGAGGATGCACCGGAAGACCGGGTGAAGCCTGACCAGTACTCCGAAGCCCTGGCACAGCGGGACAGGTGGGTGCCTTTGGTGGCCTTTTTTCTTTGGCTGCCTTTTCCGTGTTCCCCAGCAGAACACACTGTAGCTATGTCGCTCCCCCTTTAAGTCCTGATAGTGGGCTTTTCTCCCTGTCTAAGATGTCATGTCCCTCTGGACCAGATTTCTTAAAGTTGCCTCTTCAGTGGCATCCAGTAAGAAAGGTCCCTAGTTTGTGTCAGGAGCCTAAGTAGAAACGGGTAAATAATTAATGGTCAAATGATTACACAAAGCGATTCCTTTCATTTCTTTGGCCCAGGAGAATTGAAGAGCTGAGGCAGAGGTTGGCTGCCCAGGAGGGGCTTGTAGAACAGCTGTCTCAAGAGAAACAGAAACTGCTACATCTGCTGGAGGAGCCAGAGAGCATGGAGGTGCAGGTGAGGCTCAGGCTGGGTGGCCTGGGCACCAGGGTTCTAGTTCCTTGTTACTGGTTGGTGTAGCGCAAACCACTACCCACTTCGCCGCTTACGACACAACGGCGTATCTTAGCATGCAAGGTTTCGTGTCAGAAATCTAGAGGAGGCTCCTCCGGGTCTCAGTTTAAGATCTCATGGGTCTGAAATCCGTGTATGGACTAGATGGCTTATCTGGAGGTGGACTTTGGGGGGAAGGATCTGTATCTAAGGTTCCATGCAGCGCTGGCAGAATTGATTTCTGTGAGGTAGTTCGGGCCACAGAATAAAGACTGCTGTCCCTCTATCCCCTTGCTTCTGGAAATCTGCTCACTTTTGTCATAGTTGACGTAGTTGCACAGCTGTGCAATGAATTCCATCATGCTTGTCTGGCAATATTATTAGAAGCAAATCTTTCTCTCTCACACTCCAAGGGAGTGGACAGTACACAAAGGTATAGGTACCAGAGGATTATACGGACAATCTTAGAACTCTCCCAGCAATGCTGAGGGATTTATACCTACAAACAATGATCTTTTAAAAATAAGCTTTATTTTATATTTTTTGCTTTTTTTTGTCAAAAATCAGGTGTTCATGGGTGTGTGGATTGATGTCCAGGTTTTCGATTCAGTTCCATTGGTCATCTTGTCTGTTTTATGCCAACACCGGGCTGTTTTCAGTACTGTAGCTCTGTAGTAGAGTTTGAAGTCAGGGATTGTGATGCCTCCAAAAGTTCCTTTATTGTACAGGATTGTTTTGGCTATCCTTGGTTTTTTGCTTTTCCACATGAAGTTGAGTACTGTTCTTTCAAGGTCTGTGAAGAATTTTGCTGGGATTTTGATGGGCATTGCATCGAATCAGTTGCATTTTGGTAAGACTGCTTTTTTACTATGTTAATTCTACCTACCCAAGCACATGGGAGATCTTTCAATTTCTGGTGTCTCCTTCAATTTCTTTCTTCAAGGATTTTAAAGTTCTTGTCATACATGTATTCCACTTATTTGGTTAGAGTTACTCCAAGATATTTTATGTTATTTGTGGCTATTGTGAAGGGTGATGTTTCTCTGATTTCTTTCTCAGCCTATTTATCTTATGTATAAAGGAGGGCTACTGGGTGTTTTTTTTTTAAGCTAATCTTCTATCCTACTACATAAATGAAGGTGTTGTGAGTTGTCAAAGTTCCTTGAAAGAATTTTTTGGGTCGCTTATGTAGAACTATCATATCATCAGAAATAGTGAGAGTTTGACTTCTTCTTTTCTAATTTATATCCCCCTTTGTTATCTTATTGCTCTAGTTAGAACTTCAAGTTCTATATTGAATAGATATGGAGAGAGTGGACAACCTTGTCTTGTTCCTGATTTCAGTGGGATCTCTTTGAGTTTCTCGCCATTTAGTTTGATATTGTCTGTTGGCTTGCTGTATATTGCCTTTATTATGTTTAGGTATGTTCCTTGTATCCCTGCTCTCTCCAAGACCTTTATCATGAAAGGATGTTGTATTTTGTTGAAGGCTTTTACAACATCTAATGAGATGATCATATTTTTTTTTGGTTTGTTTTTATGGTGGACTACATTGACAGATTTCTTTTTTTTTAAAGATTTATTTATTAAGTATACAGTGGTCTGCCTACATGCATGCCTGCAGGCCAGAAGAGGGCACCAGATCTCATTACAGGTGGTTGTGAACGACCATGTGGTTGCTGGGAATTGAACTCAGGACCTTTGGAAGAGCAGGCAGTGCTCTTAACCCCTGAGCCATCTCTACAGCCCCACATTGACAGAATTCTGTATGTTGAACCATCCCTGCATCTCTGGGATGAAGCTGACTTGATCATGGTGGATGATTTTTCTGATGTGTTCTTGAAATTGAGTATTTTTTTGAGTATTTTTGCATGAGTGATATTGGTCTATATTTCTCTTTCTTAGAAATGTCTTTGTGTTGTTTGGATATTGGGGTAATTGTAGCCTTGTAAAAAAAGTTTGCAATGTTCCTTCTGTTTCTACTGTCTCAAACAATTTGAGGAGTATTGGTATTAGTTCTTCTTTGAAAATCTTATAGAATTCTGAAGAAAGCATATTTAACAAATGGTGCTGGCATAACTGGACATCAACATGTAGAAGAATGAAAATAGATCCATATCTATTGCCTTGCACAAAACTCAAGTCCATATGGATCAAAGACCTCAACATAAAACCAACCACATTGAACCTCATAGAAGAGTAAGTGGGAAGTACATATGAATGCATTGGCACAGGAGAACACTTGCTAAATAGAACCTCAGTAGCACAGACACTAAGAGAAACAGTTAATAAATGGGACCTCCTGAAACTGAAAAACTTCTGTAAAGCAAAGGACACGGTCAACAAGACAAAACGACAGCCTACAGAGTGGGAAACGATTTTCACCAACCCCACATCAGACAGAGAGTTGATCTCCAAACTATACAAAAAACTCAAGAAATTGGTCATCAAAAGAACAAATAATCCAATAAAAAAAAATGGAGTACAGACCTAAACAAAGAACTCTCAACAGAGGAATCTAAAATGGCTGAAAGACACTTAAGGAAATCCTCAACATCCTTAGTCATCAGAGAAATGCAAATCAAAACATCTCTGAGATTCCATCTTACACCTGTAAGAATGACCAAGATCAAAAACAGTGATGACAACTTATGCTGGAGAGGTTGTGGAGTAAAGAGAACACTCCTTCATTGCTGGTGTGAATGCAAGCTGGTACAGCCCCTTTGGATGTCAGTGTGGTGATTTCTCAGAAAATTAGAAAACAACCTTCCTCAAGACCCAGCAGCACCACTTTTGGGTATATATCCAAATGACATGTGCTCAACTATGTTCATAGTAACATTATTTGTCATAGCCAAAACCCAGAAAAACCTAAATGCCCCTCAACCAAAGAATAGATAAGAAAAATGTGGCACATTTACACAATGGAGTTAACTACACAGCATAAAAAAAATGGCATCCTGAAATTTTCAGTCAAATGGATGGATCTAGAAACCATCATATTGAGTGAGGTAAATCAGACCCAGAAAGACAAATATAACATGTACTCACTCATAAGTGGCTTTTAGACATAAAGCAAAGTAAAACAGCCTACAAATCACAACCCCAGAGAACCTTAACAACAGAGAGAAACCTAAGAGAGACATACAGAGATCTAATCTACATGGGAAGTAGAAAAAGACAAGATCTTCTGAGTAAATTGGGAGTGGAGATCATGGGAGAGGGTAGAGTTGGGGAGGGAAAAAGGGGAGCAGAGAAAAATATATAGTTCAATAAAAACACCAAAAAAGAAAGGAAAAAAGAAAGACAATAGCAAGAAAAAAACTTAATTAATAAAAAATTAGCTTTATTATAAAAGTCCTTGCAAATAAATAAAAACATTATACATCAAAACTAACCAGACCCACAGCCTAAACAATTTAATGGAATTGACATTCACAACTGAAGCTATGAAGCTTCAGATTAAATTTTACATGTTCACTATGGAATATATTTTATGCACTTAATCACCACCAAAAGAAAACATTACCTAAATTGGAAGTAGGAAGCGATGAGTTTTTATATCCTCTTTTATAATTTCTGTCCGTTATTCCATCCCCTCTCATTTAGTCTCTCTTGTTCTCGTTTCTTCCTGTTACACTGGACTCGCATGTGTGTTTGGTCACTGCAGTGATATGATGTTATACTCTTTGGATTCTTTTGGGGGACTCACCACCTAGCTCCCAAACGAATCCCACCCTGAGTCTTATTCTTATTTAGAAACGTCTGACCTTAGCTTGGCTTATTTCCTGTATACCTTTCTTAACTTATATTATCCTGTCTACCTTTTGGCCTCTGTGTTTTCCCCATTCTCTTCTTTAAATCTGACTCTTAGTCCGTGGATTGCTGTGTAGCTGGGTGGCTGACCCCGAATGTCCTCCTCCTTCTCAGGCTATTACTCTGAACTCCCCTCCCAGTTTCTTCTTCTATATAGTCCTTCTGTTTGCCAACCTCGCCTATCCTTTCTCCTGCCTTGCTATTGGCCGTTCAGCTCTTCATTAGACCATTAGGTGTTCGAGACAGGCAAAGTATCACAACTTCACAGAGTTAAACAAATGCAACATAAATAAAAGTAACACACCTTAAAAATAATATTCCTAATAATTTACATATATTATTGTTGGCTAAATTCCACATATTTGAGAGAATAAGTGGTCTCTTTCTGAGATTGTGTGACCTCACTTAATAGTATACATTATTAGTCCATATTTTTCTGTAATATTTTAAACTTCATTTTTCCTTATAAATGAGTAGTAGTCCATTATACATAGTGTGTGTGTGTGCGCACGTGACATATATAACACATTTTATCATCCATTCCTCTGCTGATGTACAGCTAGGATGATTCTTTGCTGCAGTGAATAAAGCAGCAATAAGCATAGGGTGCGGATATCTCTGTGGTAGGGTGTGGAGTTCTCTGGGAATATGGTCAGGAGTGATATAGCTGGGTCATATTGTAATTCTATTTTTAATTTTGGCGGAAATCTCCAAACTGATTCACCCCACCACCAGTAAATAAGGGTTCCTTTCTCTCCACATCTTCTCCAACGTTTGTTGTCAGATTTCTTCATAACAATCAGCTGCCTGGGGTGAGGCAGTATCTCATGGTAGTTTTAATTTGCATTTCCCTGATGGCACAGTAGATTGAACACTTTCAGAAATAGTTATGGGCCATTTGTCTTATCTGTCTTTTCCTCTTTCGTTTGAAACTGTCAATTCAGTTCATTTGCCCATTTGTTAACTAGCAGTTTTATTTCCTTGGAATTGGTATTTCATTTCTTGTGTTCTTTGCAAATTCTGGATGTTAGCCCTTGTCTGAGGTGAAGCTGGTAAAGAATTTCTGCCATTCTGTGCACTGTTAACTCTGCTGATTGTTTCCTTCGCTGAACAGAGCATTTTATTTTCAATGGAGTCCCACCTGTGGATACTTAGGGTCAGTGCCTGTGCTGTTTTAAATGTTCTCCAAGCTGGAGAGATGGCTGAGCTGTTAAGAGCACTGAGTTTAATTCAGGTGACTTAACAACCACCTGGAATTCCAGTTCCACTGGGGGTTCTACCACCCTCTGCTGGCCTCCATGGGCACTGCACACATGTGGTGTACAGATGTACAGGCAGGCAAAACACCCATACACATGAAATAAAAATAAATAAATCCCCAAAAGGAATTTAAAAATTCTTGCCTGCCTCAATATGTTGAAGAGTACCCGTTTGTTTTTCTAAAAGTTTCAGCATTTCATATTTTATTTTTTTGTTATATTTTTTCCACTCAAAAACATAATTAAAGAAATAAAATTTTTACATTTTTCCCCTTCTCCCGGTCCCCTCCCACTACCCCCCAACCCCTCCTCCCTCCCCCTTCTTCCTTGAAAGAGGGCATGGTGCCCTGGCCTGTTGGAAGTCCAAGGCCCACCCCCCCTCCCTCCCGGACTAGGAAGGAGTGCATCCAAAAAGACTCGGTTCCCAAAAAGATAATACATGCAGAAGAGATAGGTCCTGGTGTCATTGTTGATGGCTTCTCCGTCCGCCCCCTTTCGCCGCCACATTCAGAGAGTCCGGTTTGATCATATGCTCATTCAGTTCCAGTCCAGCTGGATTTGGTGAGCTCCCATTAGTTCAGGCACACTGTCTCAGTAGGTGGACCAGCCCCTCACGGTCCTAACTTCCTTACTCATCTTCTCCCACCTTCGCTCTTGCATTTCATATTTTAAATTAAGGTATTTGATCCATTTTGAACTGATTTTTGTACAATGTGAAAGATAAGTACCTAATTTCATTCTTCTGCAGATGGAAATCCTGTTTTGCCAGCACCATTTGTTGAACAAGCTACTGCTCTTTGTAAAGTAGTTTTTCTCTCCTTTGCCAAAAATTAAGTGAGCATAGATTTGCCATTTTAGTTTCCAGTTCTATATTCTATTCCATTGGTCTGTCTAATTTTACACCAGGACCAGGATGTCTTTTTCACTGTAGCTCTGCGGTATAATCTGAGGCTAGGTATTGCAATATCACCATTGATTGTTCTTTTTTTTATATAATTTATTTGTTTTTATTTTATGTACATTGGTATTTTGCCTACATGTATCTCTGTGTGAGGGTGTCAGATCTTGGAGTTACAGACAGTTGTTAGCTGCCATGTGGGTGCTGGGAATTGAACCTGGGTCCTCTGGAAGAGCAGTCAGTACTCTTAACCACTGAGCCATCTCTCCAGCCCCGATTGTTCTTACTCTTAGAATTGCTTTGGCTATTTGTGGTCTTCTGTGGTTTTATATAAACTCTACAGTTATTTTTTTCTAAACCTGTGAGATATGACATGGAAATTTTGATAGGTATTGCATCAATTCTGCACATTAATTTTGGTGGTATAGACATTTTCATAATATTAATTCTTCCTATCAAGGAACATGGAATACTTCTCCAGTATCTAATATCTTCTGTGATTTCCTTTTTCAATAACTTGAAAAATTTGTCTTAAAGGCCTCTCCCTTCTTTGGCTATATTTATTTCTACATATCTACTTTCCAGGGGTGGTGAATGAAATCATTTTTCTAATTTCTTTCTCAGAGTATTTGTATAAATAAAAGCCCAGTTCTGGGTTTTCTTTTCTTTTTTAATATTGATTTTGCATCTTGAAATTTTGCTGTGTTGATTAGGCCCAAGACTTTTCTAATAGACTCAAAAGGGTTTTTAAGTAAAGAGTGATGTCACCTGCAAACAGGGATGGTTTGATTTTTTTTCCCTTTTTTCTGTTTTGTTTGTTTTTTTGTTTTTCGAGACAGGGTTTCTCTGTAGCTTTGGAGGCTGTCCTGGAACTAGCTCTTGTAGACCAGGTTAGCCTCGAACTCACAGAGATCCACCTGCCTCTGCCTCCCAAGTACTAGGATTAAAGGTGTGCACCACCACTTCCCGGCTGACTTTTTCCCTTTCTATTGGTGTTTCTTTCGCGTCTTTCTCTTGTCCAGTTGCTGTAGCTAAGACTCTGAGCATGTTTACCATGCATTTTGTTTAGAAGCAAAACAGTACTTCAAAGGGATGGAAATCACACAAAGGTATAGCTAGGTAACAGAGAATTATGGGGGCAATGCTGAGTGGTTTCTAGCTTCCTACACCACAGAATGTGGTTTTGATGCTGGAGAGCATGCCTCTACGGTGGAGAAAATAATTGTAGTATCAACTACATTGTTGTTCTTGGAAGTAACCACAGCCCGAGTGCCCCTTCTCAACTTGACTTTCCTTATATGAAAGCCATACTTTCCAAGGGAACCCTAGAATGTATCTACGCTTAAGTAACACAAACAATTTCTAGACATTTTCATATTTCTACATTGTTCTTAGACCAACAAAAAACAAAATGGGCAATTGCTGGAACCTGCAAGCTAGTGCTAGCGGAGCACAATACCCTCGTCACGCTTTTCCCCACAGTCCAGACCCGGGGGGACTAGGCCCTCAGCCCTCACGCCCAGACTTGTCCCTTATCTAGTTCTGGGGGGCACCTGGCGGAGGTGCGTGATATAGAGGACAATTGGAGGGCACACCGTCTCAGTTATAATCTCCAACAGAAACTCCTGATAAGTAAAAGCAGAGAGCAGATCAGAATCTCTGAATCCCATTCTCGGCAAAGATCAAAACCCAGGTCTAGGTTAAGGGGGCAGTCTCACAGATGCTATGCCCAATCAAGGTATCGCTCGCCTAGAACACAATCTGAAGTGGGCCCTGTACACCAGAATACCCAAGGCAATGGAGCCTGACTCACTCTCCATTTAATTACAGAAGGCATCTGGCAGCAGGGTTAACCCAGATTCCAACCATTGCCTGGGGTTATTTGACCAAGACCCTGTGTTGTAGCTACATCATTGGGAAGTATTGTCACAATATGGACAGCTGAGTGGTGTCAATACGGTTTATGATCTGTGGACTGGGCTATCATTTGGCTTTGCTTTTGTGTACTCTGAGACAATAAATGACCCTAAGGAAGCAATGAGAAGGGCATATGGAATAGGGATTCATAGTAGAAGAATTCTGATGTGGGATGTATCTGGAGAGTTTCATATCTAATTTATCTTTTATCATAACTAAGGAAAGCTATAACTATCTGTCTTCAACTCTTCAAAGACCCCATAAGGATATAATATTACCTAAGTAAATAGAAAGTGCACTGTAAGCAACTTCCAAAATTTTAGAATTAACAGAGACATCTCGCTGTCTGGACAGTTACCCAAAGTTCTTCTGTACTGTTGAGGCATCCATCTTCAGCCTAATAAGCCCATAGTAACCGGCAGACTTTTCCATGAAGCAGGAAATTTGAAAGACAGTTCGACCTATATTGGCAGTTTGTCAGTCACTTTCTTCTGTGTCCTGAAGAATGTCTGGCAGACTCTCTCATGAAGTAGAACCCTGAAGGACTGTCTCACCTTAGGCAAGTTCAGCAGTCATTTCTGTGGGTCATGCATGTCCAGTTCATACAGCATAGCCTCAAGCAGTCCAGGCAAAAGCAGTTTCTTGTCCAAATGGCTAACAAACGCCATAAGGAGACTCTTCAATACACATCTTCCTCTTGAAATAAATTGGTGCTGCCAGGAGCAGACGTGTCTCACTGTTGAGAAAAGTCTAAGCTCTTAAAACATTTTAAGTGCCATATTCCGTAGGTCTTTGACTTGTTTGAAGATTACTTATCTATCTGAAATATATCTTTGTATATCTAGAAAACCTAACTAACATGAGTACAATGTTTGATTATTCGGGTCTGCATGGCCAGGAAATGAAAGAGCAGTCTCCACTTACAGAATTCACATGGATTACTTTATTGCCAAGGGAGCACAGATCTACCCCAGGTATTTACATAGGCAGACCAGCTCATAGCGGTGGTAGAGGTAGTGGCAGGGGTAGACAGTAGGATTCTCACTGTGATAGAGGATACATTAAGGATATGACATATATGAATATTATGAATTACCAGCACAGGTCACCTTCTCCCTATTATAGCTAATACAAAACAAAGGCAAGCGCTCCATCCTACAGCCCAAGATAATATTGATAATGGAGTAGTTGCAGCCAAGGACTTTCCTTCTTTACTTCCTTTCTTTTGGTTCTTAATTTCCCCAAGCTTTCCAATGTTCCCTAGTCAGGGAAAAAAAAAAAAAAAAACAAAAAACCTGGTTTATCTAATCTATACTTGGCTAGTTGCAAGGTGATGTTTTCTACCCGTTCTGCTATAGTCTTACAGATGTTAATTGTTGTTTTGAGTAGCTCAATATCTTGAGTTAAAAGGAGCATGGTAACTATGCTTGGTAATTCTTCATTGCTTTTACAGAGTATTAACTCCTTAGCCTGAGGAAAGAAATGATCTTTTGCAAGCTTTGACGACAGATGCTGTAGTAGACATATTAAACACCAATGGTTATGATTACCTGCTTTTAAACCTTCCCTTGAGGAAGATGAATAAGTTTAAGTAGGTCAGCCATGTTAGGTTTGTCTGGAGTGGCATGGCTCAGTCAGTGGTGAGCGTAGGAAGTCTGAAGCTATGGGAAAAGATGTGGGACATTTTTCAAACACTGCAAGTTTTAAACTCTAAAAGTTAAGTCATTTTTTAGAGATTTAAAGCTTGTAGATTCCTATAAAATATGTTGCATTTGAAGTTATACATTAAACCTTACAAACTGAAAGTGTGATTTTTCTGTTAAACTTTTGGAAACCTAAGTATTTCCCTAATCCCAGTTTGTCACCTGGAACAATTGTATATCTTGCTGTTAGAAATTAACACAGGTTAAGTATATGGTGATAATGCATAGTATACAATCCTAAAATACATGTGGGGAAGAGCAGTTTCAAATAAATGTGAATTTGAAAATGGGGGAAAGCAAAGGAACCCCTTAAATGTATAGTCTAATGTATTGTTTCACATAAGCAAATTCTGGATTCTTGATAAAAGAGTTATAGGTAGTCCAGGCAGTGGTGGCGCACACCTTTAATCCCAACACTTAGGAGGCAGAGGCAGGCGGATCTCTGTGAGTTTGTGGCCAGCCTAGTCTATAGAGCTAGTTCCAGGACAGCTAGGGCTGTTACACAGACAAGCCCAGTCTTGAAAAACAAAAACAAAGAAATAAACAAAAAAGAAAATAAACAAAAAAAAGAGTGGCAACTAAGAATTAACTTAAAAGAGTGTGTTATGCTTTTCTGTGGGTCCCCACAGCTTGCTGCGGGGTTGAGACCAGGTGGGGCGGGTCCCCAATGGTTCCAGCCATGTGGCAGTGGTGGCGGGCGGGAGAGAGAGAGAGGTACGCCATGTAGAGTAAAGTTGAACATTTATTAGGTGGGTTATGGAGGGGAAAGGAAGAATGGGAGAAGAGGAGAGAGGGAAAGAGAGAGAAGAGGGAGAAAGAGAGAAGAGAGAGAGAAGAGAAAGAGAGGGGGAGAGAGAGAGAGAGAGAATGGGGGTCTGAGGCTGCAGGCAAGAAGGGAGTGGGCGTGGCTTGTCTCTTAAAGAGACAGAACAATCATTACAGAGTGTTTCCCAGCCTTGTCTATGCCATAGCATATACAGTGGAGGGTAAGATCTGTCAGTAATAGAGGTAAGTAGAGGGAGCTTTTCACTGGGTGTTTACGCCACAATGCCTCTGAAAAATAATTTATATATAATTTTGACTAGGAAAAAGAACCCCTCTTGACTACAAAGACGATCTGGCTTTCTGGCCTGACTGTTCCCGAGCTGTGAGATACAGATACACCACTTATCCTTTTCTAATTAGAAGATTAACCCCAAGCAGCTTCCTCTAACGTCTATCAGCTGCTGTTCTACTACGATGACTCCAGCAGCTTCAGGAAAAACTATGTATTCATCCTCCAGTAAGCATTGTGAAGGGAATAATACTATTATTATTATTATAAGATTATTATTTCACAAAGACAAATGTACTCATATTCTACTCTAAAGGAATGCTTAGAACAAGGCTAAGCACAGCATCCTAAGACAAAATGGCATCAAGATTTTTAAGTAAAGTGCATTAAATCCCATAATGTGTGCTACCTTTATGTGCTCTTGGAATACTACCTAGTATCTATAAAGTTTATTCGTGTCACCCAACACATTGTACTCTTAGAAACACAATCATATTATGCTGTTAATTTTATCATATAGCATTTTCCTACCTCTTTCACAGAACATTCATTTTCACAGCAAAGAGTATACATCTTTATACTGAAATAATCAGTCAAGGATGGTGTGACAGAGGCCACCTTAGATCCCATTCACCACCAGTGGTTACCTGTGGGCCAGCTAACTCTGCACAATGAGCAGGGCACCATGGAGCACATGATGGTAGAACTCTCAGAGCACTGGAGCCTGTGAAAGAAAGTCCTCCTAGGTGTGGGGGACAAAAAGCCACCATAGCTCATTTCTTTGTCTCTCCCTTTGAGCCAATAGCTATGGGGAAAAAATACCAGGACTGGCAGTATGTGTAGATTAGTTTATATTATCACCTCTAAAATGACCTAAAGTGACACAGAACCTTTTAGCAAATGTCTACTCCAAAGTGTGTTCCTATTATGAAGGAAAGAGTGGGTTCAGTCAGTGTCTGGGTAGAGTGAAATATTAGCATGATTTCTGTAAGGGTTCAAATACTCTTGGCAATCCTTAAGCGCTTCACATTAACTTCTGGAAGGTGTTATGGTTTAAGGTTAGATATCCTTCACAGGCTCATGTGCTTGAACATTTGGTGATCTCCTGCTTTCTCCGGCCTGTGCTCTCTTTCTTTCTGTCCCTCTTCTGAAAAGATAACTGCTGCCGCTCTCTCCCCCTCTCTCTCTTTTTTCCCTTTTCTCCTTCTCCCCTTCTTCCCCCTCCATAACCCACTTAATAAACTCTATGCCAAAACTCTCTCTGTGTGGCTTTATCTGTCTTTCACCGGCTGTTGTCTCCCACCCACCAAGGGGAACTGCCGAGGCCTGGGGGACCCAACAAGGCCTTGGGTCACCCACAGCTGCCCAGTTGAGGCCTCCGGTGACCTGCTGCGACCCTGCTGAGGCCTCTAATGACCCGCAGCGGCCCCTCATGGGAATGACTGCCCCTTGTGGGACCACCACCCCTCGTGGAACAGGCTTCCCCCCTACCAAGTGTTTAAGAATAACAGGTGGCTCTCCAAGATCTTATAGTGGTTAGTGTTATGCCCAAATCCGTGGGTCCCCACAACAGCCAACAAAGGAGACCAAGTCCTGTATGTAAAAGCAAAGAGCCTTTATTTTAATCAAGTTTGCAAACTCGGTCTCTTCGCATGTCCAACGTATTGGAATATCCGGAGAGCCCCTGAGCTCAATTAGAATTGGGTTTTTATTGTAGTAAAGGTGGGGGTGAGGGGTCTCTGAGGTTCAGGACCCCTGATTGGCTGACATTTGTCTAGGGGTGTCCTGGTGAAGTGCTGGCAGGTTTCTATTTACATTGCTTGGAATGGTCTGCTCTTGGGTGGGGGTCAGGTAATCTCGGCCTGCCAGGCATTGTCTCAGGGTAAACTATTTAGACTCCAGACTCCATTTAAATTTATCAATGGCCAGAGTCCCAGGTGATAATGTAAGAAACTTCTTTGGATGACCTGCCCAGACTTAGCCTGTTATGGCTGGCCCTCACAGTTAGTACTCTGCATTGTGGCCACAACAACCTCGATTCAAATCCGAGTCATGGAGCCAATGTTATTCTTAGACACATGGTGTGGGGGCAGGCAGGGGGAAGAGGCTGGTCCCATGAGGGGTGGCGGTCCCATGAGGAACACGGTCTCACGAGGGGCCTTGGTGGGTCCCCCAGGACTTGGCAGGTCCCCTGAGGCCTTGGTGTGTAGGAGACAGCAGAAGGTGAGAGACAGACAGATAAGCCATGCAGAGAGAGTTTGGGTATAGAGTTTATTTAGTGGATTATGGAGGGGAAAGGGAAGAGGGAAAGGGGAAAAAAGAGAATGGGGGAGAAGAGAGAGAGAGGCAGCAATTACCTCTTCAGAAGAGGGACAGAAAGAGTAAGGCTGGAGGAGGGAAATCAGCTTGCCTTGGTGGAAGGGGGGTTTGGGAGTGGGCAGGGCTTGTCTTTTAAAGGGACAGGGTACCCAGGTGACAGGCCAGGTCAGCAGATCATAACAATTATTGCTCCCCAGAACAGGCACCAGCGTGAATAGTTCAGGAAAAACCAATCACAGTGATTTCTATTTATTTACTCAACAAAAAGAAATATTGAAGCATTTTCTGCTGCTTCTTGGGAACATTTTAAACATAAATTGTCCATTTATAAAACTGGTTGGTTGGCTTTCTTAAACACATTCACCCAGTGTATTTTAAAACATCCATCAGGGCTAGAGAGATGGTTCAGCAGTTACAAGCACTGACTGCTCTTCCAGAGGACTCAGGTTTAACTCCCAGCACCCACATGTCTGTAACAATACCACAACTGTCTGTAACTCCAGTTCTGGGGACCAAAACATCAATGCACATAAAACAACAATAAATAAATTATAAAGTATTCACCAATGAATATCCAATGTTTTTCCTTAGTAATAAAATCACAACATATTGTAGCATTCCCTTAGCAGGTGCTACTCAGGGTACTTTCTAAAGTAACTTGATTAATTATATCCTGAAAATAACTGTGAGGTGTGTGTGTGTGTGTATGTGTGTATGGAACACAGCAATGTTTAATTTTCATATACAATTTTTAGAGATTATATAAAAGGAGTTGAAAGAAAGCGTGTGTTGTATGAACATCACTGAGAATGATAAAGCTTCAGATGCAGCCTGACTCAGGTTGCTATGCTAGTAATTCAAAAGTAGCAAGTGATTATGTCCTACCTGATGAGAAAGTGGTGAATCTGTCAAATGAAAACACAATCTTCCTTTGATTTACTTGGTATTCTAATTCATGGGAAGTTGGATGTATATTAGCATTCTGTCCACATTTGCAACAGAATTCAGTTTGACTTCAGGTGATTACACACAGTGTGGATCCTACTGTCAATGACCAGTGGAATATTTGAGTCATTTCTCATGGTCCGGTGCCAGCCCAGACCACAAATTATTTCTCCAGACCAGAGGGAAGGCTTGGGATTAAAGACACAACTCACATGGCTTTATCGGGAGGGAGAATTTCAGTGATCCCTCATGAAATCCTGAGCTCACATCCTGAAAATTCCTCTGCGTTTATTTTCCAAACAGCCTTATATACCAAAACATAAACTGAGGGAGAAATTCATTAGCATTTGTTAGGAATATTTCCTAATGCGAGCTCCCTACCGATGCAAAATTCCCAATCAAGCTGAATCAAAACAAGCCAAAATCAGAAATATCCAGGTTTAAAGGAAGTTCTGCGCTCTTGGGTGGCCCCGGGAGGCTGCAAATGTGACCACCGGGAGGAAGGAAAAGGGACCATGTGTTCCTCTTTTGGAAGATCACTTAAAAACCTTGGGGAGTGGTCCTGACCCCTCCCTGGGGGTGGGGTCAGGACCTGACCTGCTGGGATTTGGAGTCCAGACCAGGCCTGGGGGCTGGGGCCTATGCTCCCAACTTGACAGCATTTTATTTCCTAAGTAACCAGGTAAATGGCTGTGGTCACGTCTACACATCTACCTATGCCTGCTCTGTCACGCCTTTCTATCTTCCTGCTCTGTGTGCCAGCTCTGTCACATAGGCAGACAAATTAACATGTCTTTTCAGGTGTCCTCCAAATTACCAAGAAGGAGCAGAACAACATTAGCATATCCCGACCCTTTGTTAGGGAGGTGACCACCTCCTGGGTGGCAGGTGCACACTCTGGCCTGGATTTTGAGGTTAAACCTATTAAACCTCTCAGGGTCCAGAGAAATTTGGTATGGCAGGTGAAAACGGGTTGGGGAAAGGGATCTGAGGGGTAGAACAAACAGGCGTTTCTTATTTCTTGGGGGAAGGAAGGGAAAGAGGAAAAGGAGGGGGAAGGGGGCCCTTCTCCACAAAGCTTTCAGTTTGGGCAGAGAAGTCAGCAGCCCCATGTGGTAACAACAGTATCAAGCATGCATTTTCAGAGTCAGGAAAAGACCAGTGGATCTGACAAGGAGGTGCCTTACATCTCAGAGGGGGCGTGGCTGTGAAGCTCCCCTGGTGGCTGGGAGCACATCCGTGGTAGCCACAGTGACCTAAGGGCTTGACTTGCGTCTAGCTGGTTGAGTTAAAGGGAATCTCTTTTAGGAACTTTGCTTTTGACTCCAGCAGGGGGCCCAGGTGAGATTTTTTTTTTTCTCTCTGAAGCTAGTTTCAATGACTCCAGCCTTTTCCTGGGCTATGATCTTATGAAACCAAGGTGAAGGATAAATACAGAATATTAGTAGCTTGTTAAGTTAGAGCAAAGGGCCAGTAGATGACACCTTCCCAAGTCCTCTCTTAGAGCTGACACAAGGGCTCCTGTTTGGGGCTCCTTTCTTATCAGTGAGTGCTGTCAATAAAGAAGGTTGTGGGGCTATTGTTATGTAGATTTTGGCTATGAGAACAAAGGCTTGATTGAGTGAATACTTTCACACCAGTGCTTCATTGTGTGGGGAAGGTATCCTGTTGCCCTATAGGAAGAGTCAAGTTTATACACTGCTGGGGATACTACAGAAGGGAGAAATGCCATGATTTCACAAGATTGCCACAGAATTGAGTGACATATCCAGAAGACAGGTGATCCCGCAGCTCTGCAAAATGGGTTACTTCATGTGGAGTGTCCATAGCCCCGTGGGTTAATCCAATAGATCCGTCAGCTGTACATTTACTGTATAATACTTGTGGGCTCAGCACAGTCGTCCCCGCCCCCCACCTCATGGGTTTCCAAAATGCACTAGGTTACACTAGGGTCTAGACAAGCTTAGCTTCAGAGGTTAGTCCTATTATTAGCACCCAGATATTAGCATGTAATGGTATAATAAACGGCAATAGAAGTATGTACTTAGTTCTGAAGGTTCCCCAAGTGCCAGGGCTCCATCAACTCTATCTTTGGAAGCTAAAGAGGGAACCACATGGAAACCCCTTAAACTGGGCTGTGAGGGCCCTAATACATCTGGTAGAAAAAGGGGGGTGGCCATTGTTACACTTGGAAACAAATGTCTCCAGCAGGCTCCTGGTTTGGGCTCTCAGTTTCCTGCTGAGACCTGCGCAGCTTTGAACCTGCCCTGACTGGGCGATGGGAGGAAGCAATGGTGGCACAAATAACATAAAGCTGGGGCACAGCTGGCTGTGCGCTTCCCAGCTCTTCCAGCAGCAGCCCCGAGATTTGGTGTACTTATTGTATAAAGCATGAACAAGGAAGTGGGTTAGCTGATCTCAGTGGGGTCTGTGTAGGAGGGCAGTCTCTGGCTGCAGTCACCCAGGGGAGGAAGCTGTGGTTGATACCTTCTGTATCTTCTTTATTTAGCTAGAAGTCAAACTTTCCTCATCTGTACCAGGGGAAGGCCTTCCATTCCCATGAGCCTGAGGCACTGGTGTCGTTGACATGCCTGTGCTTATATCAACAGTACACATTCACTCAGGACTTGGCCTGTTCCCCCATAGTCTCCCACTGGTGGAACTGTTTTAGAAGGTTCTGGAACCTTCAAGAGGTAAGGCTGTACATTTCTGTACATTCTGGCTGGCAGAAGTAGGCTGCTATGGGACCAGGCCTTCAGTGATAGTCCACCCCTTCAGCTATAATTCAGCCTACTTTTTGGCCAAGCTCTCCCTGGTTCCTATCCCACAGAGGTGTAAGCAAACTGATAATTCTCCCACTGCTATGGACAGGAGCCACTCTGGCCTCCAGACCCTCTCCACCTTGAAACCATGAGCCAAAACAAATCCCTCTGCTGACTTGCTTTTGTGGGCAATGAGAAAAGTAACTACTGTGTGTAATGGTTTTGCTGCGGGTCCCCCCGGCGCTTGCTGTGGGGTCGAGACCATGCAGTAGGTCCCCAATGGTTCCAGCCATGTGGCGGCGGGGGGCAGGCGAGGGAGAGGCAGATACACCATGCAGAGTAAAGTTGAACATTTATTAGGTGGGTTATTGAGGGGAAGGAAAAAGGGGAGAAGGGGGAGAGAGAGAGAGAGGGAGAGAGAGAGAGAAAAGGAAGAGAGAAAGAGAGCGAGGAAGAGAGAGGGGAGTCAGCAGCTGCCTCTCTGAGGGGGGGACCAAGAGAGAGGGAGACTGAGGCTGAAAGCTGGAAGGGAGTGGGCGTGGCTTGTCTCTTAAAGAGACAGGACAGAACATTACACTGTGGTCTTTCTAGACAGAGGAGATGTGTATAGCGGCGTGGAAGGGAGTTAAGGAATAAAGAGTAATTGTTGCTAGCAAACATTTGGTAAGTATGGGAGAAGGCTGAAATATACGATTGGAAAAGCCCATAAATAATGAGGACTTTATGCTGTAAGCAACAGAGAATTTTTTTAAAATGCAGAAGAAATAAAATAAACACATGGTATGCATTTGGAAAGGCAGCCGAATGGACGCTCCAGGACCGCTCAGAGAGCAGGTGACTGGTGCAGCACCCTGAAAACAAGGTCTGGCTGGCCATGGCTATAACTGCTTCATCAAGTGCATTCTGTGCATTGATAGGAGTAAATGATACTTCTCCCTTCTCGTTATAGTAGTGTATGCTGAACCCTGCCTGAAGCCTGTGCTATGAGCCTCCTGCCTCCTAACAGCAGCAATGTCTTAATACCTACACCTCTGTCTGCTATAGCAACTCACACTAGAGGAAGAAAAAGATTTTCATTTCAGTTCTGATTTCCAGGGGCTAAAGAATCCCCCTCTACACCAGCAAAACCATCCCATAATCTCCAGCTCATGCTGAGGGAGAAAAGTGCTCGAGATCTGAGCTGGAGTTTACAAGTTTTTCACTTCTCCCCCATCCTCACAATTGGAACCAGCATGGTTGACATATGGCCCTTAGAGGAAAGGAACTCACAAAGATCCTGCACCTCTAGATTCGAACAGTCCAAGTGAAGAATGCTTATTACCCCAGATCCCATCCACAAGCATTTCTCATGTGATTATTGCAGCATGAGAGGATGGATTGCATATAACATGCATACAAAAGTCTCACATTAGAACCTTTAGTTCCTTACAGTGTTCTGTATAATCCAAAGAATGATCTGCCATGGCTATACTTTTGGATTTCAGTGACTGACTCTATTAGGTAAATAGTAAACAAAAGAAAAAGAATTAAAAGAAGCAGTAGATTGACAACCAAATACCATCCAATTAATTTGGCACTTGAAACAACCATCATAAACCCATTTCTGTGAAAAACACCATGACCAAATACAACATGGAAGGGGAGGGTTTATTTAATCTTCCAACCCTCAGAACTTCACTGAGGGAAGTCAAGGCAGAAACTTGAGGCAGAAATCTGGAGCCAGGAACTGAGGCAGGAGCCATGGAGGAGTGTTGTTTACTGACTTGGTCAATCTGCTTTCTTGCTGGAGACCAGCTTTGACAAAAATACCACTTACCAGGGTAGGGGCATGGGGATCAGAAATAAGTAAAGAGTACGAAGACACAAGTGAAAATAATAAAACAGGAATAGGATAGTACCGAGAAGGAGTTGCAGTAAATACTGAAATCACCCTGCATTTAATTTTCCATACACTTTTATACCCCAATACAACAGGGGGGAAGAAGACAAAGGACTGCTTTAATATGAGACAAAGGACAACTAGAACAGTTACTTGCTTTAATACTTTGAACCATCAAGCAATTAATCCATGAGAAAAACATTCTGTTGTTTAGGCAGTGGACCCACCCTAGACCAAGTATCTTGAAGGCAGCCACTCCCTAGGTTAAACCTATAACAAAAGAAGGAGCAGAAGTATGCTTGACTATCCTGACTATTGGTCAGGGTGGAGTGGATCTGCCTGATGGGCCATCTTAATGTCAAAAAGACCAAGTAACCACACCCTAGGTCAGGATGTGTAGCCCTGGTTGTTGTGAACAATTTTGAGCAACCTCAAACTCTCTGACCTTCAGACAAGGTGGAAACAGACTCACATTTTTGGGCCTCCACACTTTCTTACACCTCCCATAACCACTTCCCCACAGGTAGTGCCGCCACCATGGGCTGGACCCTCTAGCATTAAACACTAACCAGGAAAATGCCCACAGTCTTGCCTACAGGCCAATCTTTAGAGGCATTTTTTCAGTCAAGATTCCCTGTTCCCACACTGTCTAAATTTACGTCAAGCTGAAGCCCTGCTCAGTCATGGGGAGCTTCTGATTAAAGGCTCTGGACAGAGCAGAGCATCTCTCTGGGATGCACTTCCAAGTTCCCATCCCACTGTAGGGGTTCTTATGAAATAAACACTAAGAAGCTCTGTCGGACATGGCTTTCTTCTAGCTGTCCTCAAGACACAATATCTGCAATACACTTAGCTGCTTACTGTTTCTTTTTCTCTTCATTACAGAGGGATGGGGCCAGCCTGCCCCAAGATGGAAGTTTTAGAGGAGACAAAGGGCTTCCTCACTCAGCTCTTGTTCAATAAGCTTAAACAATATGTGTCAATTGACCAATATAATGTGCATTACATCAAGTTAAAACAGGTGCTTCTGAACTTATTATTTGACTCAATTAATCTTACTAGTTTTGTAGCTGTTTCTCCTTTTTGCCCCACAGCATCCATGCAGTGAAAGCATATTTGTACAATATTTACAAATTTCTATTAGATAATCTATTAACTTTATACAAAGGTTTTAAAAATTCTATAAATGTGACAAGTCACTGTGGCATCACTCCAGGTTTGTCTCCAGTCCTTCTGGATGTCCTACAGGTCCACAGGTTGTGGCCAGGGTACTCAGTAGCTGCTGCACCTTGCCCACTTGTTTTACTCTGGGCGATTAGGAAAGTTAAGGGTTAGCAGAGCCCTTTTCTCTTCCTCAGTGAAGGGAGCAAGAGGCACAGGGAAAATCTGGTAGCTGCTCCAGCTATTAATATTATTCCTTCTTACAGAACAGTAGATACTTTATTGCAGAGCTTTAAAAAGAAACCAAAACCAGGGAGCTTGGAAGCAGGGGAAACGGTACAGTTTAACAGAAGGTGCAAAGAATTCTCACTTTGTATGTTTCCTGTATTTTCTCTAATAACAGATAAGCAAATTTTATTAGTATGTGATTTCATTGTGGTCACAGAACAGCAGAATTGGGGAGGGGTGCTCACTAATCAAACAGGACCTTCCCACTCACACAGATCCACAGACCCTCAAACCTTTGCATTCCTGCCTCATTTGCACTAATATAAACACCACTGCTTGCAGTTAGGGAAATTTCCTAAAATAGCAAACATTCCAGTGTTTCCATGGAGAGATCTGACGTGAGGGTTAATGCAAGAATGTGCTCTGAATGCTCATGGTGGAGAATGAAAACCTTGCAGGGATTCATAGCTTAGGCAGTCAGTGCCAGACAGCTTCACATAAGGAGTTTTTTTGCTGTTGTTGTTTTGTTTTGTTTTTTTTTTTTTAGAGCAGCTTTTCAGTTCCTCTTCCCAAGCTGTGGCATGCTAAGCTGGAGATTTGTTTATAAACCTTCACTCACCATCGCTCTCTCCCCGTCATAACCTCTACTAGTAACGAGTCTCAGGAGTAAGGTTTCTCAGCCAAAGCAACCATAGCTTTAATACTCACAGCTGCCAAGGAGAGGAAGAATCAGGGAGTTCCATACAGCTTACATGCATTGCTG
This sequence comes from Ondatra zibethicus, assembly GCA_004026605.1. Classification (NCBI taxonomy): domain Eukaryota; kingdom Metazoa; phylum Chordata; class Mammalia; order Rodentia; family Cricetidae; genus Ondatra; species Ondatra zibethicus. Next base: position 43,388 of record PVIU01002557.1, on the reverse strand, counting down.
AGGTACCGATAGTTGTAGAGAGAGGAACACGTGTATGAAGGTTAGTCTCTGTGCTTCAGAGGTTATCACCTATGAAAATCTCTTAAGGGGAAAAATAGAAGGCAACAGAGAAAGGAGGAATCGTTGTGGACTGGGGTAAGCCGCAAAGATTTTGGTCTGTAAAGCATGAAAAGGATTTAAGTAAGTGGAGACAAAAGGGGAAAACACTGGTTTATTCATTCAGTGCTTGCCTACTTATACCTAGGAAGACACTGTTCTAAATACTTTAGGAGTGCTGTCCTGGTCCATTTAGGCTGTGTAACAAGATGCCATAGACCGGAGAGCTTACAGACAAGAGAAACCTATTTCTCGTAGTGTGGGGCATAGGAAGCTTAGGACTAACGAGGGTGGCGCGTGCAGCGCGGATACACCGGACAATGGGACAGAAGCAGACAGTATGGGATTTCTTCACAAATACTCAGGCAAGCCAGTTTCTAACTTAAGGGTTATTTCTTTCTGGAATGTTCCCTTTAATACCTCGGACCACAGCTGACTATAGGTAACTAAAATTGTGGAAAGCAAAAGTGTGGATAAGGTGCTCTGTAGATGAGAGGGAGATGGCAGTCAGCCTTCCCTGTGGTTAATAACTTTAAGGTTTTTTTTTTCAGCATGAAAAGATTCTGTCATGTTTATTTTTTATGTGTTCCTTGAGAATTGCATACATACTGTGTTTTGGTCATATCCATTCCCAGCTCCTCTCCTTCGATTCTTCCCAATCCGTCTCATTTCCCCTACCCAAGGTCATTCCTTCTCCTTGTCTCTCTTTTCATATAACTCAGTGCTACCCAAATGCATATGTCTGTCCACTGGAGCATGGTCAACCTGGTTGACTGGCTTGAACTTGCGGAGGTCTTACGCTGTGAGTTTATGGGGGCAGCAGTCCCGTCCTGTCTAAAAGACACAGTTTGACATAGCCCTCCCTACCTCTGCCTCTAACCAGCTCTCTGGGCCCCTTCCGTGATGCTTCTGAGCCTTGGGTGCAAGGGGTATGATAGAGTTGTTTCATTTAGGGCTGAGCACTCACATACTTAGTATATATTTTGAATATATGTATGTATGTATATATATATATACTCTCACTTTGCATATATTGTGAGTATATGTGTGTATCTGTGTGTATACTCCCACTTTGATATATTGTGAGTCTCTGTATTAAATGCAGTCTACTGCAAAAAGAAACTCCTCTGATGAGGACTGAGAGCTGGTCTAATCTGTTGTATGGAGATAAGTATTTAAAAGGTACTTTGACACTATGTCCAATTAACAAAAAATAATAACCTATACGCTCCCCAACTATTGGTTTTTTTCTGAAGCAGGGAGCTCACTATGTAGACCAGGCTGGCCTTGAACTCATAGAGATCTGCCTGCCTCTGCCACCTGAGTGCTGCAATTACACCCTTGGGCTATCTTGTCAAGCTGATCATTATTGTAGCTCAAAGTGTTCACGACTGGGTAGAACTGATGATCAATTTTCTCCCCGCAGCAGCCTGTATGGCACGCTTCGGTTCTATGAAAGCTAGCCAAAAGGGAATACATCTATAGGTCAGTCGCAGCTTCTGTTTTTCCATGTCCTGTTATCAAAGTGTGCTGTGTCTTACCATCAAAATGTGATGACCTACCAATAATAATAGAAATAGCTTGTATTGCCTTGAGGGTGTCTGCGACTTCCTTCTTCAACAACTTGAAGAAAGATATTCCACATCTGCCACTGAACTTTTGATTTGAAAACCTATGGCTTATGGGAGGAGCAGTAACCCAGTGTAGGATAACTCCATTTAAACTTAAGACACACATACATACACACTTTTCATCTGCCTATCTGTCTGTTTGTCTGTCTGTCTATCTATCATCTATCTAAAGAAACTTATAAAATAGATTTCCATATGGCTTTTTCAAACATCCTTAGTTTTAGTTACCCCACCACCACCATAATACTTCTATTTTCCCAACTGCTCCCCACTCCTGAAAGGGGTAACCTATTCTTTAGATACATACAAGCAAATATTAGATAGTATATTTATTATTTGCTTATCTTGCAGAAGTCACTTAGGAGAGAAAGTGGCTATCTTGATTCAGTCAAGAGTACAGTTCATCGTGGTGGGGAAGTCACGACCTTAGGAGCTGGTCACATTGCATCCCTCATTAGGAGGCAGAGGGTGGCAAATGTTAGTGTCCCCCACTCTCTCCTTTTCATTTAGTCTGATCTCCTAGCCCATGTAATAGTAGTTATTGTGGGTCATTAACTAATCTAGATAACTCCTCACAGGTGTGCCTGAAAGTCTGTCACCTCAGTGATTCTAGATCTTCTCAAGTTGACCATATTGACCATCAAAGACAGGTAGTTGAGCATTTGAGGGATGAACTCAGGAATTTCTAGGATAAAAAATATAAATTGGAAGCCACTGGTATAACAATGAGTCAAGAAGGATGACATTGGGAGAATACGGGAAGTGGTTAAAGGTGTAGGGCTGAGCATCAACTGAACATGCACAAAAGACTGGTGGGTATGACACTTCCTACACAAATTCAGTTATATAAAAAATGTTTTGCTTCTTGCAAATCAATTTAATATCGACCTAGTCCCTATCTTGCTCAAGCTTTTAGGAAGCTGAGTTTCATCTATTTGCTATTTTCTTTCTTCTCTATTCTGTTATGTAAAGGTTGAAGGTTCCTAGATTCTACCTGGTACCAAAGCATCAGGGGCACAACTCTGACCATTGATTAACCAGTAACACTGTGGCAAGTTTGGTTTCAAAGGCAAGAACACAGGACAGGAACTCAGGGCAGGAAGTTGGAGGCAGCAACAGGAGCAGGGCATGGAGCATCCCTGCTGACTGGCTTGCTCCTCATGGTTTGCTAGGTCTGCTTTCTTATAGCTCCCAGGACCACCAGTCCTGGAGTGGCACCACCCACAGTGAGTTGGTCCCTTGCACAATTATCATCAGCCAACAAAATGCACCACAGGCTGGCCCACAAGTCAATCTGATGAGAACATTTCTTCAGTTGAAGTTCCCTCTTCCCAAAGGGCTCTGGCTTCTTTCAAGTTGTCACAAAAGTAGGCAGCACAAACCCTCTGTTTTCTTTCATCTTGAGTTTGCATAAATGCATGCTCATTGGCTCACATATCTAACACATAGATAGCAAGCCCTTCCACTCACTCTTAAGGTGACTCTCATGCCTACCACACTGCCATTTCTACCCAGAAGTTATTACTCTACACATAAACAGCTATAATGGTTTTTCTCTGCTCAAGTGCATGACATCATATCCAAATTCTTTTGCTTTTCTCAAAATACTCTAAGTGCTACTTGCTAAGGTCCGTGACAGTGTTTGTCACACAGATGGACCTTAATATCTGTGGATGAACAGTTGCAGAGAATTAGATGTATAGGGATGAATATGGATATCCAGCGATTCCCACCGTCTCCCTTCATTACAGGCGAACACTGCGCTCACCCCAACTTCCAAGAGTAAGACTATCTTCTTTGCCTGGAAGCTTCCCTTTGTTCCTTCTTTCTGACAACTGTTTTGTGTGCTACTCCTGCTCCTCCAACTCTCTCAGTCCACACTAGTCTCAGTGTTCTTCTCTCATACTGGATGGTGTTTGTACCACTTAGTTAGCCAGTATCCTAATTACCTGTGTCTGTGGGCCCAGTGAAGCCAGAGAAGACATAAAGTTTGCATAAATACATGTTGACTGGCTCACATATTAATACATGCTTGAAGTTTTATTTATTAAACTATGGTTATTTAATAACTTAATGAGAAAGGATCTGATGTTTACTATCTTAACTTGAATTCCACTAAAATGCATAACCACAATCTGTAGGTATACTGGAAGTCTCCTTCTTTTTAAGTCCAAGTTTTCAAATACTACCTAATTAGTGGAAAGCACCATGGTTTCTTATTTCCACACAGAGATCATGTACCAGTTTGTGTGTTACCATTAAGTCTAAATGACTTTACTTGAATACTCTCTTCCTCCTCCTCTTCTTCTTCAACTTCTTCCTCTTCTTCTTTTTGTTTGTATCTTATATCATATAAGATGAATATATGCCTGAATCATTTTTGCGAAGAAGAAGAGCTTTAATTAATTAGAACAGTTAGGGCAGTGGAACCCAGTACAGCTGGCTTGGAACATGGGGGTTTCCCGCCTCTCATTCCTTTGGAAACTCCCTCCCAAGCCAAAATTAGATGTTAGAAACAGCTTTATTGCCATACAGTGGATACAAAAGTGATGGTGGTTCCAAGAGAAACTTTTCAGACCTAAACAGGGATGGTACCAACAGCAAAACAAAATAGACAAAAGGCTACCACAGGAATACTTGTCCAGCACAATGGTAATATAGTTCTCCCTCCTTCCATTTTTTTCTTTTATTTCTAATTTTTTGGTGACAGGGTTGCCCCCCTACACGTAGCCTAGACTGACATAGAACTCATAATGTAAGCAAGGCTGGCCTTGACTAGTGCCAATCCAATCTTCTGCCCCAACCTCAAGAGTGCTTGGATAATATGCTGGCATGAGCCACCATTCCCAACTACAGTATCATTTTTTAAATTCAACATTAATTTTGTGAGTAGTTCTTTGATTTTTTTTTCCTTTATATAACTTCTGGCCTTTTTTCTCTTTCAAAAATCATTTTATTTGTATGTGCATGCAAGTTTTGCCTGCATGTATGTACTTGTACCACATGTGTGCAGTGCCCATGGAGATCAGAAGAAAGCACTGAAGTTTCAGAAGGCTGTGAGCTGCCATGTGGGTGGCTGGGAACGGAACCTGGGTCCTCTCCGAGAGCAGTGCAGGCTCTTAACACAGAGCCATTTCTCTAGCCCCGTGGAATTTCTGACATTCTTACTGAGGCTTTTCTGAACCCAGCTTAGCAGTTCTAGCTCTGTGATTTTCAAAGACAGCTCTCAGAGAGCAGCAGCAGCAAGACTGGGGAATTTGTGAGGAGGTCCAAGCAAGCGATCTGTATTTTAATACCCCCACCACACTTCACTCTGAGGGATACTAAAGTCTGAAAACTGGTGTCTTTTAAAACTTTGTATTGTTCATTAGAAATCTAAGGACCAGGTGTGAGTGACCTAACCAGAGGTTAGCCACCTAAGGAATGACTCCTAAGTTACCGCGTGCTGTAAGCGTGCCCAGCAGCCATTTTTATTCCTTCCTTCCTTCCTTCCTTCCTTTCTTTTTTGGAGATATGATCTTAAGGTAGTCAAGGCTAGCCTCCAACTCACTACACACCTGGAGGATTACCTTGAGCCCTTTTGCCAGTGTCTCCCCACGCCAGGATTGTTATCATGAGCTTCCACACCCAGTCTGTTATTCCATTATCTTTAGGGCAAACTACTAATATAGCCTAGCGACAACTCCATATGAAACCCATTCACAAATTTTCTATTATGTGCATTCAGTAAGTTTTAGAAGAAATCGATATTAAGTCATCAAAAAAAAACCCATCAATCTCACCTTAATCTTCACTGCTTCAGTCTTAAATGTATGGGACACCCATGTAGGGAACTGTGGCTTCTCAAGTTCATATTAAACAAGACTAGACTTTCTTGCATTTACAATTGGGCCATTTACAGAATGTCTTCCAGACTGTGTTTTATCTCCCCAATTTTCAAAGCTATTCTGTGCTAAAGTGGGGATTGTTTTCTGCTAAAAGCAATTAGGCAACATATCTACATATTCATTTTACTACCATATGCTAACATCAAATCTACAATTCTAAGTGCTCAGTTTCTTGAGTGTTGGAAGCTGCACAAAGCCATGTATCCATCATTCAAGACACGACAGAGAAAATCTTTACCGCCCCAGAAAATGTCTTTGTCTTCCGTCTTAGGGTTACTATTGCTGTGATGAAACGCCATGACCAAAAGCAAACTGGGGAGGAAAAGGTTTATTTGGCTTAACACATCACTGTTCATCATTGAAGGAAGTCAGGACAGGATATCTAAGGACAGGAACCTGGAGGCAGGAGCTGATGCAGAGGCCATGGAGGGCTGCTGCTTACTGACTTGTTCCCATAGCTTGCTCAACCTGCTTTCCTATAGAACCTGCTGGCTCCACCCACAATGGGCTGGGCCCTCACAAACCAATCACTAGTTAAGAAAATGCCCTAAGGTTTGCCAGATTTTATGGAGGCATTTTCTCAATGTAGGATCCTTCTTCTCTGATAACTCTAGAGTATTCAAAGTTCACATAAAACCAGCCAGCACACTGTCCTTTGAAATTAATTTTCATTCTCTCAAACTGAAACCATTCCTAACTTTTATCATAATAAATATATTTTCCTTTATTTTTTCTTCAAATGAATCATACAACATATTTCATTTGTATGTAACTTTTTCATTACCAATTTTTGGGATTCATGCATGGAGCACACATCAGAGCCCATTTTTTTTTTCATGGGTGAGTAGTGTTGCATTGTACAAACACGCAAGAACATGCTCATCCTGTCTTGTTCTAGAAGGGTCTCACTATGTAGCCCTGGCTAGCCTGGAACTTGAAATATAGACTCAAGCTCACAGAGATCTGCTTTCCAAGTGCTGGGATTAAAGGTATGTGCCCGCAACCTGGCACCCTACCTTGTTTTTAAGAAACTATTTTTTTCTTATCTCAGAGTGCTGCAAATTTATTATGAAAAATTATAGAGTCCAAATGAGGGGAAAGGAATATAAGTATTCATTTTCAGCCCCCAGATACACCATTATTAGCTTGTATTTCCCTATTTGAGCCTTTGTCTATATTGAGTTGCCCTGTGTATATCATGCACATTAAAAGCATTTCCCTTCAGTTTCAAGTCTTATGGCCCAGATCTAAGTAGAACCTGGTATGTTAAATTGGCATAGCCTTTGGCTTCACCTATGGGATCTTTTCTAAATTTAAAATTAGGGCGGGAGATGACCCAGCTGTTATGAGTACTTGTAGCTCTTGCCAAGGATGTGAGCTGAGTGCCCAGCACCCATATGGCTCATAAACATGTGGAACTGTAGCTCCTGGGAAACTGACTCCACCTTCTGAACTTGCCTGCATGCATGTATATGTGCCAGGCACATACATGGTTCATATACATACATGCATATACATACAGGCAAAACATTCATGCACATACAGTTTTTTAAGCTAAAAAAGTCTTAAAGCTGGAGAGATGGCTCAGTGGTTAAGAGCACAGGTTGTTCTTCCAGAGGTCCTGAGTTCAATTCCAGCACCCACATGGTGGCTCACACCCATCTGTAATGAGATCTGGTGCCCTCTTCTGGCCTGCAGGCATACATGCAGAGGAACACTGTATACATAATAAATAAATAAATCTTTAAAAAAATTTTTTAAATATTTAATGAAAAGAAACCAGAAAATTCAAGGTGATACTTAAATATTCATTGGTCTAAATTCAAACAATTCATAGTCCATAGAATAATGTCTTCCTTTAGTTCCTTCCACTCTGCTTCCTTCCAAGGAGCCACTGTTAACTACCAATTGTGATGAAGATGACAATAAGGATCATAAAAGGCTAAACTTATTGCAATGTTTTATTTTTAAACTTTAAGCTTCAAGTTTTGTTATCTGCACAGCATTATCTTTTGTCCATATGACTTTAAACACCAGTGATCACGTTAGGGCTAGTTCTGGCCTAAGAGCTCACCGACTATTTTTCAATGTAATTTTGGAGTATTTTCACAAGGAGGGAATAGAGTGCTCTCTGCCTGTCCATCAGTCAGGGTGAGTCCAGTGACTCTTGTAGATTTCTTTCTTTCTTTTTTGGTTTTTTCGAGACAGGGTTTCTCTGTGGCTTTGGAGCCTGTCCTGGAACTAGCTCTTGTAGACCAGGATGGCCTCGAACTCACAGAGATCCGCCTGCCTCTGCCTCCCGAGTGCTGGGATTAAAGGCGTGCGCCACCACCGCCCGGCTGACTCTTGTAGATTTTGGATTGTGGCTCAGTTTCTTTCTTTCTTTCTTTCTTTCTTTCTTTCTTTCTTTCTTTCTTTCTTTCTTTCTTTCAAATTTATTTAGTTCTATTTTATGGTGCCACTGGTGTTTTGCCTGCATGTTTGTCTGATCTTGGAGTTACAGACAGTTGTGAGTGCCATGTGGGTGCTGGGAATTGAATCCAGGTCCTCTGGAAGAACAGTCATATGCTCTTAAACACTGAGCCATCTCTCCAGCCCCATGGCTCAGTTTCTTATGACTTCCAAGCTCACACGCCTAGAGGATTCAAAACTGTAGCTGTTTCGGTGGAATCCCATTTCCTGGTCTCGACTAGAGGATCAGAATACGTGTCTGCAGATGACATTATATATGCAAAGGTATACTGCAGACAAAGCTCCAGGATTTTGTTTATGTAATTAAAATAATTACAACAGCCCCAGTCTCACAATACTAGAATTTAAAAATCGTTAGGGACCTGAGTTCAAGCGATCGCTGGGGATAGGATTCCTCCTCTGCTATTTGCCTCTCAAGTCAGGAAGTGAATTCTCACCCTCAACAGTCTGTGTTACCTGCAGCCCATTCAGTCGGAGCTCCAGGTTCCCTTCCTTCGCGTGTGAGGTTCAGTACACAGAGGTGGGGGCCTTAACTGTGACGTAGGTACTAACGACGCCAGTGAATTTCCAGCCCTAATGCTGATCTACTTGAACTGAAAACATTCTCAAAGAAGCGTCTGTCTCCCTTTCCCCATTTCGAAAAGGAGCAGTGTACCAGAACCAGAAAGAAAATTTGTGATAATGCCCTCTCCTCTCAGGAGGCCTCAAGCAAAAATCTCTTTCTCTTGTTATCTTTAAAATCTTGATTAGCAGTCGCAGTCACCTGGAGTTTGCTGGACTCCCTCTCCGGTGCTTGCCTAGTGCGCCGTTCTTTTCCCCCTCCCCACTCCATAAAAGGACAAAATACCTAGCCACCCATCCCCCTACACAGATGGGAGGAACACTAGTCTCCTTTCTCAGATCCCTCCAATAGTAGGAAAGGTTCAACCTTAGCTTGGCCTCGGCAAACTCGCTCTACCTGTCCCTGCCTCCTCTAGTTATCAGGCCCTCCCCACCCATCTCTGCCGCCCGGGTCATTCTGACCCCAAAGCCAGACAGAATTAGGAGTGAAGGTGGGGTGGCGGCAGAAGGCGGCGGCGCAGCGGTACCTAGTGGCACCGCCTGGCCACATCCACAGTGTACGTGGCACTGGTTATGGACGGACAGGGAGGGGACTGGGCTTTCTCCTCCCTGGGAGGAGCCTCAAGGCACCCAGCAGAGGAGGGAGATTCCTTGAAGGGACTGGGCGTGCATTCGGTGAGATATTATCAGAGTAAAGCAGCCAGGCTCTGGCCTGGTACCTGGCTTTCCACTCACAGCTCGGAGCGAAGTCGGCGTTACCGGGACAGCGGGAGAGACTGGGTGGAGGGCGGGGACGATGTGCTCGCCAGCCCGCATGCGCGGAGCCACAATGGTCGGACTACAACTCCCAGAGGAGTCACGGGGAGGCCGCTTGCCCCGGCGCCATCTTGAAATCTGATGCCTCATCGCCCGGGCTTTGCGTCAGCCCTGAGCCGCCACTGCTGTCCGGGAGCCCAGCCTGCCCGCCTGGGAGGACGTAGAGGACACGGCTGCCTGCTGCAGAGACAGCTGGAGGGGCCTTGGCAGCGTCCGCGCTCAGCTCGCACCCTGTCACTCAGCATCCACCCCCCCGGCGTTCTGCGCCCGCCCCCTGCCCGAGGGGCGGGGCTGGCCGTGTGGTACCCAGAGCCTGCGCGCTCTGAGGTGCGCCCCTACCCAGTGTGGACCCCGGGCAGGGCCATGCCAGCCACAGACGATCAAGGTGGGAAGAGGAACGCATCCCAGAGCCGGTGAGCAACCCACCGCTGTGACCGTTACAGAGAAGAAGCTCGGCACCCTCCCGGAGTAAAGATGAAAGAGATTTGCAGGATCTGTGCCCGGGAGCTGTGTGGAAACCAGCGGCGTTGGATCTTCCATACCGCGTCCAAGCTCAACCTCCAGGTTCTGCTTTCCTACGTCCTAGGCAAAGATGTCACTCGTGATGGCAAAGCCGAGTTTGCTTGCAGCAAGTGTGCTTTTATGCTCGATCGCATATATCGGTTCGATACTGTTATTGCCAGGATCGAAGCCCTTTCTCTTGAGCGCTTGCAGAAGCTGCTGCTGGAAAAGGATCGCCTCAAGTTCTGCATTGCCAGTATGTATCGGAAGAATAACGACGACTCTGGCGAGGAGATCAAGGCGGGAAGTGGGACGGTTGACATTTCCAACTTACCAGATATGAGGTACTCTGCGCTGCTCCAGGAAGACTTTGCTTATTCAGGGTTTGAGTGCTGGGTAGAAAATGAGGATCAGATTCAGGAGTCACACAGCTGTCATGGTTCTGAAGGCCCCGGAAACCGACCCAGGAGATGCCGTGGTTGTGCAGCGTTGCGGGTTGCGGATTCTGACTATGAAGCCATTTGTAAGGTGCCTCGAAAAGTGGCCAGAAGTATTTCTTATGCCCTCTCTAGCAGGTGCTCTACGAGCATTTGCACCGAAGAACCGGCATTGTCAGAGGTTGGGCCGCCAGACTTACCAAGCACAAAAGTAGCCCCGGATGGGGAAAGCATGGAGGAAGGGACCCCGGGCTCCTCTGTGGAATCTTTGGATGCTAGTGTCCAGGCTAGTCCTCCACAACAGAAGGATGACGAAACGGAGAGAAGTGCGAAGGAACTTCTAAAGTGTGACTATTGTTCGGATGAACAGGCTCCACAGCATTTCTGTAACCACAAACTGGAGCTAGCTCTCAGCATGATTAAAGGTCTTGAATATAAGCCCCTTCAGAGCCCCCGAGGGAGCAAGCTTCCAATTCCAGTGAAATCCAGCCCACTTGGAGCCAAGCCTGGCCATATCATGTCAAATGGAGTTAGTTCCAGTTTCCTTAACAGGCCCTTGACACCTGTGAGTTATTCCTTGGAGCTTTCGGACCTGCTGGAGCTGTGGGATGATCTCTATGAAGAGTATTTGCCGCTCCAAATCCAGGTATACACACCGACTGCCTGTGGCGCCCTCTGAGAGCCGCCCATAGACTTCTCATGACGTGATTAGCTTCAGGAGAATAATGTTCTAGGCTTGAAAAAGATTAATCATTAAGCCCATTTTGGCTATACTTTTTGCCATGCCCCATTTAGTAAACGTGGTTTACACTTAGATAAGTTGCTTTTCATAAACCTTTTGAACATTATCTGTTGATTTTTTCTATTGCCAAAAATCACATCTCTTTCATGTACCAAAAGAGAAAGATTCTTTTCCTGCAGAAAGAAGACATTCCGTCTCGCCTTTGGCACCAGAAGCTTCCCCTCCCCTGGATTTCTGCCATTCTTTAGATTTGTGGATTTGTAGATGTCCATTGTCTTTCTGTAAGAGAGTTAGGTTCCTGGCCGGTTCCCCATTAAGCTTTTTATCACCCAGGTGCCTCACATGGTTAGTACATAGGGTTAAGCCTATTAATCCGTCAAAAGAACATCTGGACAAGGTTTGCTATGATTAACAGTCATTTGAGAGTTAATGGTGACTTGTTCATGCAAGATCTTTGGGAAGGCAAATGTTGTCACTCACAAGGTTAAAGTGAAAACTGCACAGGCAGCTTTTCTACTGAGCCCTACTGGAAGATAGTTGTTAGTAAGAAAGGGATCCACTCACCCTGTTCTTGACTTTCTTAATGATTGGAGAATGACAGTTGAACTTAATTTGAGCTATTCATGTCCGTTTAACTGATTTCAGACCACCCTTTTAAATCCAGCTATTTACAGGGACTGATAGGTGCTACTTTGTTTCCATAGCAACACTAAATACTAGATTCAATTAACTTTGTTAAACATCCTTTGCATATTGGCAAAGGTGGATGATTTAGAAGTCACTGGGAAACTTAATCCTCAGTCAACAGGGTTCAGAAACTTACAGCCTGGTAATGAGTGAAGTTGAGATTCCATTTAAATGGGATTTTTGAGGCATAGTTAGGCTGCATGTAAAATTTGTATACTAATAAAAACTTTAGCAGAAAGCGTAAGAAATCTTTTAAAATTTATGGAAAACAATGCCTTCCTTTGTGTCAAGTGTTAATCATTACATGCCTAGCACCTGGATGCTTCCTTTTTTTCTTTAATGGAACCTCAAACAGTATTTCTGTGACCAGACATAGATGCTATAAATTAAACATGGTATTCCCATATTCGGATCTGAAAATAGGCTGGTCACGATGGGGAAATAAGTTGTTTTTGTCTCTCAGCTATGGCCAATACTGCAGCAAGTTGAACACCTGAAGGATTCCATGGAAAACAAGAATATTTTTACTCCATATTTAATTGAAAAATACCTTTTGGTATTTTGCCTGGATTTAGCCAATTTTGGAATTGGGAAGGATTTTTAAGAGCATCCCTCAGTTAGGAATGTTGAGAAGCTATTGTTTAAGTAAGAGCCCTTGCAGAGCCAAAGATCTCTCACCGTTTTCAGCAGGACCTTTTAATTCTGTACATTTAATTACATCGTCTGAATCACATCAACTTAACCTGTTTTAAACCAAGAACCTGCTTTCCACACCCCAAGGATTCCATGGGGATCCGGGAGGAGGTTTCTGTAAAGAAAACTGAATGAGTGTGTAAACCATGGTAATTGTAGCCTTAGATCCCTTTATCACAGTAACTGTGGATGTCAGAGCTTGAAACTAGTGGGATATGACCTTCCTGTTTTATCAGGACCTTATTCTGTGCTATATGGAGAATAAGACATTGGGAGGTGAGAAAATGGCATTGAGCTTCAGAAAGAGTGTTTAATTTCTCTAGTAAGTAAAGATGGAAGGCAAAACAGTTACCGTGAGCTCAAAGTGTTTGTAAGCAAAATATGTATTTTATTCTAGCCCTTTGATCTACTGATTAAGTCTAATTGACTTTTAATTTCCTTAAGGGCTATTGGGTGCTGTAGGGTAGAAAAAAGCCAGGTGGGACAAGGACATGGGCTTTTATCTGTTTCTCTGAGCACATGTAGGAAGAATAAAATATTTTTGTTAGTTTTCTTTTTGCTTTGTAGATGCAAGAACCTGGAAAGCAAACTTTTTCCTACCATAGGAAGGAAACCTGGAGTGCCTTCTGCTTAGTCATTTTGATTCTTCTGTTTCAGTCCCCTACTTAACCCATCAGATGTGAATTAACTGTCAGCACTCTGCTTCCCTCCCACCCCCACCCCTACATCTCCTTCCTTAGATTAAGATAAGCAGCAACAGGATATTTCTCTTGCTTACTGATACTATGCAAATCATTTATTTGCCTTCTGCAAACCCAGGCTTTTCAGATTATCTGCAGAAAGTTTTGACTTGTTTTGGGTAGTAATTTCCTTCTTTATTGTCTGGCCCTTAAGTAGAAAAGCTGTGTTGAGGGAGTATGGTCCCTTAGTAAACAGCAGCAATTCACAGAGCTCTGAGCCACTACAGGCTCTTTTCTGCCCAGATTCAAAGTGAGCACACCTTTGCTTCAAACCTGACAATATCAAGGTCTGCTTCTTTGGGACGATTGTGAATTTGTCCCATTTGCATTTCCCTTTGGGGAATAGAGACATCGACCCTAGTCAAAGCTTAGGCCTTTGATTTTACAGGAGCTGATGGTTCTTGTTTGCCTCTGATGATTAACAATAGGATAGAAAATTAGATCAGTTTGAGATCTGTGACTCTATTAGGATTAGAACATGCCAGAAAAAATGCTGCTCATTCAGAGGTAAGAACAACTGTTTTTTAGCCTGGTGCTGTGTACACTAGGCCTGGACATCGCTCTCCTTTTTCAGGTCAGTAAAGCATGCCTACTAACTCTGATTTGAAAGTGATTCATGTGGAAGGACAGTGTGCTTAGGTCATGGTCTTAGAAGCCAAGTATCTGGGAATGATCCTAATGCTACTCAACTGAGGATCACTGACATCGGACTTGGTAGAATCTTCCCAGGACCCATAAGTTCATGTACTTGGTACTTCACAAGAACTTATGTACACATTTCTGACTCAGAGGAATTTACTAAATGCCCCTTGGGCTTCTCTGAAAAGGCTTTTTAAAAATTTCTGTCAAAGAATAAATTATGAAGAAAGGAGAAACAGGGGGCTGGAGAGATGGCTCAGTGGTCCAGAGTTCAATTCCCAGCAACCACATGGTGGCTCACAACCATCTGTAATGAGGTCTGGTGCCCTCTTCTGGCTTGCAGGCATACATGCAGACAGAATATTGTATACATAATAAATAAATAAATAAATAAATAAATAAATAAATAAATAAATAAATGAAAGGAGAAACAAACACCTCCCATGTTTTAAATAAGTCATTTACAGAATCAGAAGTTTCCTGTGATTCAGGCTGAGACAGTTCATATGAGAGGCAGATTCTTTGCCTGTGGCAATCTTCCACTTCAAAGCTGCTGCTCCTATATCCTTGTGTTTGTGTACACAGAGGCATAGAAACCACATTTATGTGAATATAAATGAGAACGTATAGATAAAATGATCTTGCTTTTAAGAGGGCTGCTGAAGGATCAGAACATTGCCCTGGGAGTGGGAGACAGGCCTGTTTTAGTTTGGCTTTGTTCTTATTGGTCTTATTCATCAAGCACAAACCTTCGTTCCCTAAAATGTTCCTGACGGTGTGGTGAGAAATGACTTCATAGTAATAAAAGCTGCGTCACCAACTACAATTTAGTTTCCCCTGGACGCTTCTTGGTCTTTTTTGGTCGCTTGGATATCTTCGCCTACCTTATGTGGCTTTCCTTGTATGGAAAGTGGAATGGAATGGCTGGTTAGTTTATTGCTTCCTTCAGAGCCCTAAGCTCTCTGATTTACAGTGGATAAATAGTACTGCCTTCCTACCATTTTAATGTTGAAACTATTCCCTGATACCCAACACTAGAGATTTAGGCATTGAGCCTGAGGTCTTGTGCAGGCTAGGTAAACATACCAGCTGGGCTATAGTTCCAGTTAGTTTCTTCAATTCTGCTTGCTACGGTTGAGATTTCAGGGTTATAATGGACATTACTAGAGAGTTATTTTTCACCAGGGAAACAATAAGCCACGTCTTATAGAGGCAATATTTTGTGTGTCCGTTAGAATTATCAGTATCTATTAGTCATCTCTTGTGGTATGTAGGTGACATAATTCATATTGCTTCAGGGGAGGCATCTTGTAGTCACAGCAAGTATCTCAAGTATTTCTGGGAGCCATCATCCTTGCTTCTTCTCCCGCCCCCAGTTATCCTGAGCAACAGCACATTAACTGTACCAGAGCCGTCCACTTCTCTCCTCTGCTGTCTTTATAATCCAGCCACCTTTCACCTACTTTCTGGCTGATCTTTCTTTCTGCTGGGCCTTCCTAACCACCCATCACCACTGAGCAGCTGGAGCAAGCTTTGAAACATGTATATATGGTTGCTTTTCTGTTAGAAAGCACTGCATCAGGGACTGGGCACAGAGCTGCGCAAGGCCCTAGGTTTGATACCCAGTCCCACCAAAAATAAAACGAGAGTGCATGGAATACTGCAGACAGTTCTCATTATAGTGTACATGAATCCAGCTTGATTATCCCCGCTGTGCAGGAGTGTAAGACCTGGGCTGTGCCTCCCTTAACACTTGACCCTGTTACTCCTCCCTTTGTTCAGTATGTTCTAATAAATAAGGCCACCACAGGCCTGTATCCCTCCTGTGCACTTGATCTGTGGCTAATCTGAGTTGAAACGTGCTCTAAGTGTAAAATTGGTCTCAGATTTCAAATACTTAAAATTTACAGTGTCTTATTTCTTACATTTGTAATGTTTTAAAATGTTAGCTTAAACAAATTGCCAAAACTAAGTTCACTTTTTTTTATTTATTCAGGGAAGCTATGAGAAAATAAAAAATTACCCATGTGGTTCACATTGTATTTCCCTTGGGTTGTACCCTTCTAGACATATATGCCTTTCTTTTCCCGGACTCAGATTCCATCAGCTGTTCTCTCTGCCTGGCTTGGTGCTTTGTTGCTTTTAGAATGACTGGCTAGTTCCCTCTTCAGGTATCCATTTGGATACAGTCTCAAAAGGAACCCTCCTCTAGTTGATATAAAGTAACAGTCAGCAATTCTCCGTAGTCCTTTCCTGTGTTACTGCATAGGACATGCCACCAGCTGATACTCTGTATTTCCATGTTATGTAGCCACCAAATCCAAGTGCTGCAAAATCTGCTTCAAGAGAAGTCACTTTAGTCCTATACAGTGTTTTTCCTCCAACCTGGCCTCTGCTTCTTAGTGCTCAACAGATGTGTGTTGACGGGGCAGATGAAGTTAATGAGCTGTACTAAGAGGCAACCAGGGCAAATGGGCTCATTTCACGTCAAAGCAAGCATTGAAGTCCAGCTTCTAGAGAATGTTCTCAGAAGTCTGTACTGTTTTATGAGTCATTCCGTCAACGCTCAGAACTCTTGTGGTTGTTTTTATTTCCTGCCATGTGTTTATGTTTGAGACTATGTCTTAGTACCTCTTTGACCATCTCACCATTTAGGATTTTAAGATTTTGTTTTATCAGTTCATTTAGTGGGGATAAAATAGCCTTTTTAATGAGCTGTTCAGAAATAGCTGTGGGCTTATAAGTAAGGTAATAAAACATCCTTATTTGTACCTGTTTTTCCTGACAGAATTAATTGCAACCTTTTAATTCTTAGCAGTGGTTTAAAGCTGGGTGCGGTGCTGCAGGCTTGTAATCTTAGCAGTTGAGCAGCTAAAGCAAAGTTGTGAGTTTGAGGCCAGATTGGGTTATGAGATCCTCTCAAACAAACAAACAAACAAAAACCCTGCTGATTTGATGTGAGTGGCCAGTTATAGGATCCCTCTGCTTAGGAAAGTAGCGAAGTCGATATTTTGTATCCATTGGCCCTACCCATTCCTCCCATATACCGGTAACAGTCTTCCTTACTCGCCATAGCCGGCTGTGGGCATCTCATCCTTTTCCGGTCTAGATAAGCTTTGTCTATGCCAAGAACCCTTTTTATATGCCCTGTCAAAAAATAGTCTTCTGGTGTGACCACTACCTCAATAGACCAAGACTGTTGGGCCCGAGAAGGAAACATTTGCCTGAATTGTAGTCCCCACCGCACCTCATACAGCGCTCTGTGTTTTATAGTGTTAGCGATGTAATAAGCTGCACTGCGGAAACAGAAAATACCTGACTTCCTCCACTTAGCCCCTTGCAGGAAGATATTTAAAGTCAGCTGTAACCCCGGGCCCTGGAGGGTGGTAAAGTTTAAAGGTGTGATGGAAAGGTAGCAGTTCTTTCTTTCCCCTGATGAGAAAGGGGCTGGCGGGGAAGGGAGGATTTAATGCTATGAATTTCTTAGGTATCCAGTATTTTAGCTCATCATGATCTTCAGGTAGAGTTTGATGGATAGTCTACCTTACGCTCTTTAAGATTGAGATTCTTAGAAAGTCCATCCAGACTGTTATGGTTATGTTGTTATTTTTATTTCCCCCCTTCATTTTTAATGTCTTTGATTTATAGAGGCCAAAAAAAAAGGACAAAAACCTCCCATGCTTCCTCACCTGGATTTAACTGCTGTTTTGCCATATTTTGCTTTGCAAACGAGTGAGAATTATTAATAGTTATAGATTTTTTTCATTTACTGTAGATATTCTTGCATGTATTTCCTAAGGACAAGGACATCTCTTGTCAGCTGTAAGACAAATTAAGGAGATTTGGTGGCCAGAAATACTGTTTCCTATTGTATGGCCCATATTTTAGAAGGGCTGCACGTTTTCTAACAGTGAAAACAGGCTTGTTATAGGATAGGTAATTGGAATATAACGTTGACCCTCCGATGCCTTTGTTAATTTCCTGGTTAAAGCAAATATTTGAGTGTCATAACCCTGTCCATTTTTAAGTGCCCCCATCTCTTTCAATTCTGCATTATTTGCTTTTCCCGACCAAGCAGTGTTTGTGAGAATGGGCAGAGTGAGGACAACAAGGAGCCTAGTAGGGATGGCAGTTTCAGATACCTGGAAGCCATAGCTTCTGCACAAATCACCAGGTGACTTCCTGAAAGGCAGTCCTGCTACTTGCTAAAAGTGCTCTTGGAAAAAGGAGGCCCAGTTTGAAAGTGAAAATCGAATGGGTTATTGACCGCATTCACTCAGTGTGATTGTCTCCCTGCTGCCTCCTAGCCCCATCCTGTAAAGTTACCTAAGCAACAAAAACTGGACTCAGATGGGACCGCCGTAACCCAGCCTGTTACTGATAAATCTATGTCTGACTCCCGCTTGGAAGAACTCCAGGACAAAGTTCAGCAAACAGAGGCCACCAACAAGGTATGGTCAGAACTTGCTCTAGCCCAGCTCCATCATCCTGCTTAGGACTTGGGAGATGAATGTTGTGGCATCCCCAGTTCTCAGGGGGTATAATTCATTTGAAAGTATAGTTTTAACTTTCCTCTTTATGTCCTTTCTTGTATGTGTATGTGTGAGTTGCGTGTATGCAGTAGGTATGCATTTGGTTGCACATGTGTGCGTGTGGATTAGAGGTCAGTCTCAGGGGTTGTTCCCCAAGAGCTGTCTACCTTGGGCTATTTGGGAGACATAGTCTTTCCCTGGGACCCGGGGCTTGAAAATTAGGCTAGATTGGTTGGCTAGTAAGCTCAGGGACCCATCTGTTTCCACCTTCCCAGAGTTAGGATTGCAAGCACACACCTTCCAAGCCTGGCTTTTTATGTGGCTGCTAGGTTCAAACTCAGGTCCTTATAGCTTGCTCAGACCTTCCCTTTGCTTCTTATCAGGGTTTTAACTTGTTCTATACATACCCCAATTTCTGATGCCATCTAGGAATGAGATTAGACCGTCTATGTAATCCTTAACTCCATGGTAAGCCTCTGAGACCAGAAGCTTGTGCTTTTGATTTTAGTGTAACTTTTTAAAAAAATATTTATCTATTATGTATACAATATTCTGTCTGTGTGTACGCCTGCAGCCCAGAAGAGGGCACCAGACCCCATTACAGATGGTTGTGAGCCACCATATGGTTGCTGGGAATTGAACTCAGGACCTTTGGAAGAGCAGGCAATGCTCTTAACCTCTGAGCCATCTCTCCAGCTCTTAGTGTAACTTCTTATTCCTATATAGCACATAGATTTTAATGTCTGCCTGCAAGGCATTTGTCCCAAGGGGGCTCCTGAATATCTGCTGTAGTGTGCTCTTATAGTAACACGTCCTATGCTAGATCACAGGCACTCCTTGGTTCTGTGGAAAGGCCGAAAGAATAGTATGGCTGTCAGCATAGGGAATGTGCAGTGCATGGGCACTGAGGTGTTCGAGCAGTGAGGGAAGCAGTTCACATTTGTGCCTCTCTTCATAGTCAGACTCTCATGCTTACTGTGCGAGAAGGAAATAAGGTAGCATGCCCTAAGACCTTCTCTAACCTGAGATGTACAGGACAGGTTGCTGGCCCTCAAGGAACTAACAGAGTTTTTCTGCTGAATTCAGACTCTTGAAGAGAAACTGAATGAAATGAGCTATGAGCTAAAATCTTCGCAGGAGTCATCCCAGAAGCAAGATGTGACGATTCAAAGCCTCAAGGAATCGCTAAAAAGCAAGCAAAGTGAGGTAAAATGTTATATGATCACAGACCCGTGGGAAATAGTTCATCCCATTTGTAGAAGTCATCCCTGTCTGATAAGCAAGCCTTATCATGGGAAACTGTCCCCTTAGGTATTTGGAATGATTCGATTACTGGCATCTGTACAGGAGCGATAATGTAATTTATGTGCAGTTTGCTAACACTAGGGTGCTATCCCTCTCTCGTTTTCAGACCGAGGAGCTGTACCAGGTGATTGAAGGTCAAAATGGCACAATGGCAAAGCTTCGAGAAATGCTGCACCAAAGCCAGCTCGGACAGCTCCGTGTACGTGAGGGCCTGAGGGTCATAGGCAGGGCTGGAGTCCCCTGGGTTGCACAGTTCTCTCAGGCACTCAGGACTTTTCCTCCTAGTGATTGTGATTAGGATTCTGCTCTTTTCAGGGCTCAGAGGGCAGTGCCCCAAGTCAACAACAGGTGGCCCTGCTTGATCTTCAGAGTGCCCTGTTCTGCAGCCAGCTTGAAATCCAGAAGCTCCAGAGGCTGCTGCGCCAGAAAGAGCTGCAACTGGCTGATGTCAAGCGATGCATGCAGTTTGTTGAGGCTGCGGCACAGGAGAGAGAGCAACAGAAGGAAGCTTCTTGGAAACACAACCAGGTAAATCATTTACCCGTTTATTGCTCCCAATGCTGACTTTGTCTGGCAGAACGGTTTGTGCTGAACCTGAACCCTTGAGTCATTTGCTTGTCTAATTTAGTTCAGTATTTGTTGCTCCTAGGTCATGTACCAGGTGAGCAGACTGTGTCCTGGAAACACAAAGGTGAATATCAGAGACTCTGCCTCTTAAATTATTTAGTTTAATAGGAGAAGCAGTCACATGACAGAATTTCAGTGGGGCAAATACTGCCAAAGAGGCAGCTTTGTGTTCCAATAGCAGTGATTAGGAGTGGCTAAGGAAAATATTTGAGATCCTTCTGCCAATTTGAGATCCTTCTGCCTTGGGCTCTTGTAGGCTGGGATTATAGGCAGGAGCCCTGCTTGTCTTGAAAGTATTCTGACCTTCATACCTATTGATCATGAGGGAAGCTTACTTTTAAAGAGGATCTGTTTATTTCAGGAGTTACGAAAAGCTTTACAACACCTCCAAGGAGAACTGCACAATAAGAACCAACAGATTCATGCTCTGGAGATGGAAAAATACAATGAGATTCGAATCCGGGAACAAAACATCCAGCACCTCCATCAAAGCCTGAGTCTGAAAGAACAGCTGCTCCGGGTGAGTTCTCAGGTGAAAGCCAGGTTTCTAGAGCTCTCATGTGCCTGCCTCAAGGCCCGCCCTGTGCCTCATGTGTGAGTGCTGAGCTGGAAACACGTCAGATGAGTAGAACATACAATCCATGAAGCAGCACGCTACCCAGCAAACCAATAGCTGTATGTACACATGTAATCCACAGAGGCAGTGCTCAGCAGACAGAACACCTCTGAGTCACATGACAGAAGATGTGATCTTCCACAGAGTTCAATGACAGAATGAAAATTTTGGGGACAAATTGGGCATTTGTCCAAAAGAGACATGATCAGCGTTACCTACTCTAAGCTTTGGGCCCATGCCGCATCTTCATTTGGGAGATACCTTTGTGTTGTATCTGATTTTGTTTTGTTCTAGGACAGGGTCTGACTATGTGGCTCTGGCTGACCTGAAACTCTGTAGCCCAGGCTGGCCTCTAACTTACAGAAATCCACCTGCCTCTGCCTCCTGAGTTCTGGGATTACAGGAATGCTCCACCAGGCCTAGCTCAAAATCTTTTGCGAGACCTTTACTGACACCTTTAGGCAGAGTCAGGCAGTGTGTCCTGTGTTTCCATGAGCAGACTAGCTCACCTGTTTGTCTTTTGTAGAATCATTAACAATTTACGTGTCTGTTATCTCTGGGTTTTTTGTATATGTGTGCTAAATAACAAATTTCTTGAGGAAAAAAATGAAGAAATTCATCTAAGAGGTAAAGGAATAAAGGAAAATGCTTTTTGTCTTGTTAGGAATTTCAGGAACTCCTACAGTATCGAGATAACTCAGACAAAACTCTGGAAACAAATGAGATGTTGCTTGAGAAAATGCAGCAACAGATACAAGACCGAGCCGCCGATCTGGAGGTGCGCAGCCAGTTCCCCCACTGCACTGCTGATTGGCCTCGCTGCAACTGGTGTCCAAATGAAAAGGCCTGGGGCTTTCATTTTTCTGTTCTTCCCCATTTGGAATCCAATTGATTAAAGGCGCCAGTTCAGCGAACCCTCCAGAACTTAGCGGCCTTTCTTTCCTTGCAGCGGGCTATAGATGAGAAGTTCTCCGCTCTAGAGGAGAAGGACAAGGAATTGCAGCAGCTTCATCGTGCGGTGAGAGAGCGAGACCATGATTTAGAGAGACTGCGTAGCGTCCTGTCCGCCAATGAAACTACCATGCAAGTAAGAGCCAAATCCAACTTGCTCACTTCCCCCAGCCCCCTCATCGCTTTCTAGGCCTGAAGCATCAGCCGCTGCATTATTCTCTGAAACCCAGAGTTTCAAAGCCAAAGACCAGTAGCATTTACTTGTTCATCCTCGGGCAGTAGGGAGGAGGCTCCGAAGCTCTCTTTTACATTATAGACTTACAGGGGAGTACTGCATGGTGAGTGCTGTTTGTGTGGCTCTAACTTCCCATCCTTGCCTATTCATATGGAAATGCACATACGCTTTTCCGTGAGCATTGCGGAATATGTATATACACACATATTTTATACTGTGTTTTTCTCACTGATTTTATATAGGTATCAATGTATTATATGACTGCTCCTTTTCTTAGCACATACTTTTAATTTTTTTGCATACTTATTTTAGATCCCGTGTAGCTACCGTCTGTCAGTTATTAAAGAAGCCGTTCCCTTTTTCCCTGGGGAAACTGCCCCTCCCACAGTCCTACTGTAGCATGCATTCTGTATTTACCCCTCCATAAACCACATTAAAGGAAAATGCTGCTTTGACATTCTGTTTTCTTACAAAATGGGACAGGAGGATTGAGTTAAAGGTGGGACTTAGCCTCTTATCCTGAGAGTGCGGGACGCCCCTTTGGCTTATGTCTGCTGTGTCTGTCCCTGTAGAGTATGGAGAGTCTCCTGAGGGCCAAAGGCATGGAGTTGGAGCAGTTAACTGCCACCTGTCAAAACCTCCAGTGGCTGAAGACAGAACTGGAAACCAAGTCTGGCCGTTGGCAGAAGGAACAAGAGAGTGCTCTCCAGCAGTTGCAGACATCCCTGCGCAACAAGGACAAAGAAATGGAGGCAAGGCTTCAGAACTCCAGGGCATCGGTTTAGGGATGCTAGGCTCAGGCTCAGGCAGCGCTCTCCAGACCTCCGGAGCCTGCGACCCAAGTCTTCAGTTATATTCTATCCCTGGGCGAGCGACTACCTTTCCCTGAATTCTCTTTACAACCATAACTTAACGTGTCATTTATCATTCTCAGAGAAGCCATATGAGAATGAATTAATTAGATCTAAAAATACATCTGTATTATAATAGTTAGGATGTAATTGCTGGGCCAGGCACTGCTTTAAGAGCTTAATGGAAATGGACTTAGTGAATCCGCCCAAGTTCATGAGGGCACACTCTGCTGTGAAAGCAAAGACCTAGGCGTTCAAGGTTAAGTACCTTGTCAAAGCAGCAGGGCAGACTGCAGAGCCGCTGCAGTCCAGCCAGCGGGGCCCCGTCTGCTGTACTGTACGTCTGTGTGGACTGGAAGCTGTAGTGGCATTGCTCTTCTTACGATACCATTTCCTTCTCACTTTATATCCAGGCTGGCTTCAAGCTTGCATTCTCCTGCTAGAGGCTTGCAGGAGTCGCGTGGCTCCTCATGCAGACCCTCAGTCCACTAGCCCTCTCTAAAGTTATACTGCGGAGGAAGCAGATGAGCTGAGTGTCCTTTTGCTGCACCCTCCCTTAACTGTTATGTGCCCAAGCATAAGGAAACTGTTATTTCAGAAATCATTGCGCAGCTGCCATTCTAGGTGTTTTTCTGTATTCATATTCATTCACTGAGTATGTACATCCAGCCTTCCAGTCATCGACCTGTGCTAGGTCTGGGGGCACAAAGGATAAGACATTATAGTGTTCCCAAGAATCTTGTAATTATGTTACAATGGGTTCTTACAACCCCTTCAGTGCATGGCAGAGAAAATTCTGTCCTCCAGGAATTTACGCCATCCTTTTCACATTAGGAACTCAGGGCAACACTACTCTGCAAACTCGAACCCTGTCAGAGTGAGATAGCCGAGGAGCTGTGCCAGCACCTGCAGCAGAAAGAAAAGATGCTGCAGGACCTTCTGAGTGATCGGCGCAAACAAGCTGCGGAGCATGAGATGGAGATCCAGGGGCTGCTCCAGTCCATGAGCACCAGGGAGCAGGCGAGCCAAGTAAGCGCTAATGCAGAACCAGACAGGGCCCCTGTGCTACACTCGCGGTCAGCAGATAGGAAGTGTCTGACTTAGATAGCACTGACTTGGGCTCGCTCTCTCCACGGTCGACTTGGCAGTTCTTCATCAGTCTGGATGAAATGGTTTGAACATTGCATCTGGAAAGTGGCCTAGACAATACATGTATCCATTATTTTTGTTTTCTTAATCTTCTGATTGTTTTGAGAGAAAGAGGAATGGAATTCTGAAATACTATCTAAGTTATCAGGACTTGGTCCATACCTCAAAAGAGTCCAAGTTTTCCATCCTGAAGATGTATATTTTTAATTGTCATTTAGAAGTTGCGAGGGGAGCTCAGCTTCAGCTTCATCAAATTATAGTTGATGCTATAATTTAGCTAACATGGTTCCAATTCATTATCTCAATCTTCCAAAAGCTTACAATTATGATTGTATGTTGGAGGAGGCCGTTAATTGGTTCCTGGCCTCTTAGCCCCGAAATAATCACACAGAAACTGTATTAATTAAATCTCTGCTTGGCCCATTAGCTCTAGCTTCTTATTGGCTAACTCTTAAACTTAGTTTAACCCATCTGCATTATTCTGTGCATCACCACGAGGTCATGGCCCTATCAGCAAAGTTTCAGCACGTCTGTCTCAGTCTGTCTCTGGCAGCGGCTTCATAGCTTCTCACTGACTCCGCCTTCCTTCTCCCAGCATTCAGTCCAGCCTTCCCCACCTACCACTGTTGTGCCCTGCTCTTCTATCGGCTCAAAGCAGTTCTTTATTAACCAGTGGTATTCACAGCATACAGAGGGGAATCCCACGTCAATTGTATGTATACATGATGCATGTGTAGGCACATGCGCAGTGGTGCATTGATAGAAATCAGAGAGCAGCTATGTGGAGTTCATTCTCTCTTGCCACCTTTACATGAGGTTCAGGGATCAAATTCAGGTCACTGGGCTTCTATGGGAAGCACCTTCACCTGCTGAACCATCTTGCCAGCCCTAAATGCATTTCTGTACATTAATGGTCACACATAAGTTCTAGGTCTTCCCCCTTGTATTGCTATCACCTTAGAAAACTGGTAGAAATATGCTTGATTGTTTAATTTTTTCCTATTAGTTGGTAGTTTCATACATTTATATAATATGTTAGTCAGTCCCAAATTCTCTTTTCTCCTCTGTCCCCATTCTCACTGGGACTAACCACTTATTTAAACAAAACAGAACAAAGCAAAAACCTATGGGACCCTCAGAAATAACTTTTCTGCTCAGAATTTATAAAGAAAAATAGTGGAGTAGAAAGTGTTTCCCAGGCAGAATTGTGTGCACAGTAAACAGCACGACTGGACCAGATAAGACAGTCTGAAACAGGTTCTCCAAGGTCTCTAGATTTGGGGCAGAACTGGCCTAACAAATGACTTCCTTTACTCTAGTTGCTTCTTTAGCCTCAACTGCCTTTTACCCAAACATTTGTATGGCTGTGTTCTTTGCCAAATATCACCTTATCACACTGGCCTCTCTATCTAAAATGTAATCCCATGGGCAAAGAGTGTGGACATTCAGTCTTGACTGAGTACCACTGGTCACAGTGGCACAGAGTCTTGGTTAGGAGCACCGTGCCGTTTACCTGCTGACACACACACAGTGACTGGTGGCTGAACTGACTAGTGACCATCCGCAGTGTGCACGCATGTATCAAAGTAGCTTGTTACATGCCTTGAATACATACAGCTTTTATTTGCCATACATACCTACATATAAATTTTATTTAAAGTGTGTCGGGGGGGACCTCCCTCCACTCTCCAAATCCTTCTGCTATGCTTGATTTTGCCTGATGCACTTCCTGCTACTTAATGTATCCCCTTATGTTTTTCCTGTTTTCTCCTCCTCAACAAGAATGTATACTTCAAGAGCCACCTAATGCTAAATCCCAAGTACCCAAACATGACTTGCCAGGAACGGGCACTCAGTATATACTTATTGAATGTACACACTTCATGGGTGCTAGAGAGATGACTCAGTAGTTAAGAGCACTCTTGCAGAGGACCTGGGTGCAGTTCCCAGAACCTTCAGGTGATTGATAGCCACCTGTAACTCCAGTTCCAGAGGACCTCCTTTGGCCTCTGTAAGCACTGCACACACATGGTCCATAGACATGCACGCACGTAAAACAATCATGCACATAAAAAAAAAATAAGTCTTTAAAGAATTTTGAAAATGTTTTATTTGTTTTACTGTGTTATTGTTCTAATAATGTTCATTATGATTCCTTCTTACCAGGCTGCCGCAGAGAAAATAGCACAAGCCTTCCTGGAAAGAAACTCAGAATTACACGCCTTGCGCCAGTACTTAGGGAGAGACCTTGGCCCCTCTCGGGCGCCCCTCTCAAACCAGCAAGTTGAAGTGGCTTTTGTCGGTCCCCACCTTGGAGATCAGACTGATCAAGTAAGAACTGTAGACTCACGTAGATATTCATGGCAACTGCATTTCCTTTTTATATCTGAGGCAGCAGTTTGGGCATTTTAGTGAGACTATTCCAGTCTGTCACTGTGATCATAGTCTCTATGTCTCTCTAAACCCCACAACCCTTCCACTTTACAGAGTTCTATGCAGATGCCCTCTGGAGACGATAGCACCTCGCTGACTGCTAGGGAAGATGCCAGCATGCCCAGGTCCACGTTAGGTGAGCACCAGTTCTCCTTTGTAAGGATTCCCATTGCTTTTCCTTGCCCCATTGCTGTTGAGTAGATTCAACACATCATGATAGTTCAGAAAACCAGTTTGGAGTCCCCTGAAATCTGGAGACTCATCACTTCTAAGAAAAACTGCCCAAACCTTACATGGGTTTTTTTTTTAACTCATTGTTAAACCAACTTACATATTAAAAATTTAATGTTAACTTCAGAAATTAAATATATAAAAAGGTATATTCGGAAGCCCATCTATATCCCTGTTTCTCTCTCATTTCTACTCACTCCCTGAGTGTAATAAGTTTCGTTTCTGGGTTGTTCTCCTTTGTATGTTTTTTAAAAAGCAAGCAGGTGATTTACATGTATATATGGATGGGTGTGTCATTTCCTTCATCGCCTACTAAATGTATTCTTTTGCATCTATATTTAGTATCACTGAAATCCAAATAAGTTCACCAACTTCATTCTCATTTTTTCTCAGCTGTATAGTATAGTCTGCTGGAGGAACGTTTGATAGTCTATTCCGTTCATTCTTTTTAGCATATAGGTTGATTGTGGGGTTTTTATCATAAATGTTGTTACAGATTAAAGCAGGTTCATACATTTTTTAAGTGCTGCAGGGCAGCAGAGATCACGGCATGTTTCAGTGATTAAAAGTCATGTTGTGCATTCATTTCAGGAGACTCGGACACAGTTGCAGGGCTGGAGAAAGAATTGAGTAATGCCAAGGAGGAACTTGAGCTCATGGCTAAAAAAGAAAGAGAAAGCCAGGTAAGTTTGTTAATGAAGGCCAGTCCACGGGTTCCTGTTGTTTCTTTCAAACTGGTTTATACTTTAAACACTCCAATTCTCCATGTGTAATACCTGGCTCCAAATGCAAGAGACGCCTTTCTTCTTTTTGGAGAGGAACACAAATTGTTGTATGACTTCATCACCTCAACAAGATGCTCTCACTGCATTGGAAACATCAGATCTTTTTGCTTTTTCCTCCTATTGGTAAGCAAAATAAAATAATTGTAAAGCACTTTTGCAAACAAGAAGGGTTGTGTAGTTCCTGTCTAAAATGATGGCGTCGGATGCATGAACTCTGCAAACAGTAAACAAGAGACGGTGAGCACGAGCAATGCTGTGCACTGAGCACTCTTCCTGTGCTCTGTGCTAGTCAAGTGAAATGGGTGCTATCATCACTAATAGGAAATACTAACGTTTTTTAACACAGATGTGGAGTCTCATCATAACGCCCAAATTGAGGCTTAAATTCAAGTCTTAAAATGCTGATTGGCCAGTATCTGGGCAGGAAGTATAGGCAGGGCAACCAGACTAGGAGAATTCTGGGAAGAGGAAAGGCAGAGTCAGTTACCAGTCAGACACAGAGGAAGCAAGATGAGAATTCTTTACTGAGAAAAGGTACCAAGCCACATGGCTAAACATAGATAAGAACTATGGGTTAATTTAAGTTGTAAGAGCTAGTAATAATAAGCCTAAGCTAATAGGCCAGCCAGTTTATAATTAATGTAGACCTCTGTGTGTTTCTTTGGGACTAAATGGCGGTAGGACCATGCAGGGCAGAAAGCTTCATCTACACGCCATGCTGACTGATGGCGAGGTCCTCTGTGGTAGCAGCATGCTCTTCACCAGGAGGCCTGTGGTTTGGTGATCCCTGGTGGTGTCAGCAGCTATATAGCTGCTCAATACCTTAGAAATTCATTAAGTGGTATAAAATGCAGGCATTCTAAACCCACCACGTTTTCATGTATTACCTGAAGTATTTACATAAAATTAATAGCTTTTCTTCTTGCTTCTGCTAGTTGTAACCAGCTTTTAAATATCCCAGTGACCCCATTAATTGAATTTGTTATTTATAGTAATAGAAGACATCGAAAACATTCTTGCGGTTTCTTTTAGCGTATCCTTTGATTGCACACTCATGTTTTATCGATTTGGCCCACGGCACTATTTTTTCAGTTCCTTCTTGTGTTACTGACTGATTGTAATATGACGTGAGACAGCACTCTCCTCTCCTGTTGGTCTCTCTCCACAGATAGAACTGTCTGCTCTACAGTCCATGATAGCTGTACAAGAGGATGAGCTGCAGGTGCAGGCTGCTGACTTGGAGTCGCTGACCAGGAACATACAGATCAAAGAAGACCTCATAAAGGTCTTTCACAGCTTTTCAAAACCACTGGAATAGTTTATGCCTCAGCTAGCTGTAGGGCATCCTCACACAGGATATTGAATTCTCTGGCCTTGAACCAGAACAGAAGGGTCTGACCCTCGCTTGCTCCTCTGCTGTGTGATGTTATCACAGTTTTCATGTTTGCTTGTATTTTTTCTAGGACCTGCAAATGCAACTCGTCGACCCTGAAGACATACCAGCCATAGAACGCCTGACCCAGGAGGTCTTACTTCTTCGGGAAAAAGTTGCTTCAGTAGAACCCCAGAGTCAGGAAGTTTCAGGAAACCAGAGGCAACAGGTGAGTTCTTGGGACACAGGTTCCTCTGTAGCTTCTACCCTGTATCTAAGCTTCTCAGTGCAAAGTCTTCAGAAAGTCTGTGTGCCTTGCCTGTGTACCTGTCTGCACGGCCCTTTCCCTACCCACCTCACTCCAGTCTGACACTCCTGACTGCTCTCTCTGCCGGCTACACATTCTTACAGCTCGTCTTCAGCATGGCTTATGGCTCTGGGTGGGGAATGTCTTTCCTAAGCTTTTCCCTAGAACTAGACCAGCGTGTGTGGAGATGCTCAGTAAGTACCGAGTGAAAGGGCTTCAGAAAGAGCGCTGAGTTGTTAGTGCTTTCGTCTTATCATCCCTGTCTTCCTGCATCCCTCCATCTTAGACCCTCCCCTTTATCTCTAGACTCTCCCTCTCCCTCCCTCAGTTCTCGCTCTCGTGTTTGAATTTGACTAATAGTTTTTAAGGGATAAAATGCTAACAAGTATAATGTTGATTTGAAAGCTATAAAACCCTGAAGAAAGCTTAAGTAATAAATTGACAGTTGTCACAGTGTGCACTATCGCCATGATTTGTCTCTCAGGGCTTCCTGTGGCTCTGTGGCTCACCTTGCTCTTTCCACATTGCTGACTCTCTCTTCCTTAGCTGCTGCTGATGCTAGAAGGACTGGTGGATGAACGGAGTCGGCTCAACGAGGCCCTGCAAGCCGAGAGGCAGCTATACAGCAGCCTGGTCAAGTTCCATGCTCATCCAGAGAAGTAAGAGAGGGGCCACCTGGGTCACTTACCTTCAACTTTCATTCTGTTTCCTTCTTTTATTTTTATCAGGTTTATAATGATAAGCAGATGTTTACAATACCAAAGAGGAGGAAATAGGAAGTTACCCACCTTGTGATTTGTTGCATGGCTTGACCTAAGCCTCGGTGACTGAATCTTAAATTAGAAATGGGATTTCCCATTGTTACTGCAAAGGTTACCCGAGAAGACAGGTCAGGGGTATGGCAGTGCCTTGTGTGCAGTGAGCACTCTCTGTGGGCTCCTTTCCATTTCTGTGCCGTGTCCCGCTGAAGCCTGCTCTTCTATGAACAGTAAGGCTGTCGGTGCGCTAACACTAGGTTAATGGCGACAAGGGACATGTATTTGTTATGGTGGCAGATCCACCCACAATCACAGTCCTCAGTTTTAATTTCCATGTGCTATAGCTCATTCAGAACACCTTCACTTTTCTCTTGCCTTCCTTCCTGGCCTCTGTCCTTTCTACATTTATTATCATTATCATTATTATTATTCTGTTTCCCCTAATTTCTTGTTGGGCTTTCGAAGTGCTTTATTTTCACCTGAGGAAAGTGAAAACAGGGGAAGGTGGTAGACCACTTACTGGTGCTGCCTTTGAGCATCTGGAGTGCCCTCCTTTGAAATGCTTTCACTGGGAGCATTGCCAGTTTGGTGCAGATGCAAAAACAGCTCTCTCCAGCCCTCAGCTCATGCGGGACTCAGGTCACATAACATTTCCCTTCTGTTGGGGCAGGGATGTGCTATGTATTTGTGTGGGTAGAGCTTAAGGAACCAGCTTTACAGCAAGGTGCAGGCCTTGCTTATTCTCCAGCAGTGAACGCAGGTGCCGCACAAAGACTCCACTTGTTCACTTTAACCCTTGCCTTTGAGACCACTTACCTTAGGAAGTCTGGTGGCCCAACCAGCATAGACAGCTCTTTGGAAACATGCGGACTCCTATACTTGATGGCTAACTCATTTTCCTTCCATGTGGCATGTTTAATCAGCTTTGAGAGAGACCGAACTCTGCAGGTGGAACTGGAAGGGGCCCAGGCATTACGCAGTCGACTAGAAGAAGTTCTCGGAAGAAGCCTGGAGCGCTTAAACAGACTGGAGAGCCTGGCTGTCATTGGAGGTGGGGAACTGGAAAGTGTGCAAGTTCATCACAAGCATGCCTTCTGAGCACTGGCGGGTCACCCTGCAGCCCGGGATGGAACCCTGTTCACACTAACCAGAGAAAGTCGTGTCTGTCTCGACAGAATGAGTGGTGACTTACTAATGGTAGGATTGTGGTCACTCGCGGCTCCTACGAAGGGAAGTCACCGTAGTGTACCTGAGCTTCACTGCGCTACTGTCTCCGTTACACATGGAGGTCATGAAGGATACCTGCATACCCTAGATCATTCCATTTTAATTCCCATAGCCACACACCCTTCCCCCTAGCCTCTGCTCATTCCTTTACCCCTTCCGCGGGCCAATAAAGTTTATCCCCCCACCACCACCCATTTCACATGTCCCATATCATGTCATAAAATGCATGTGTGTGTATTATTTTTGCCATCCAATCAAATCCTGCTCTCTGAAAGCAGTTTTAACCAAATAAAGGAATAGAGTAAATTTCAGGTTTAGAGAGAGATTGAGAGTTCATAGAGCGGCTTTGGGGAGAGGTGTAGCTGTACTAAGAATAATCAAAACCAGGAGAGTGGACTTAGGCTAAGTTAAGGAGCACAGACCATAAAAGTGTTTGTGTTAAATCTTGTTCTCTAAGGCTGCTTCAGAGTTGACTGTTGAGAGTCACAGACGAGATCAGATTAGAGGACTTTATGTTCTAGTCTATAAAAGTCTGTAACATTCTTGTTCCTCACTGGCCTAGGGCTTCTGCAATCCAGGCATGTCCTTTAGTCAGAGCATGACTTTAAAGGAGAGCTTCCAAATCTGAATTCTCTAGGGAGAAATATAGTAGTCTGTGTGGTCTTTCCCACTCTTCCCCCATGTTTCGTTTTGTTTTGGGTTTTGGTGTTTTGTTTGTTTGTTTTTTGAGGTAGGATCTCACTGTGGCTGGCCTGGAATGTGTTGTGTAGACCAGACTGGCTTTGAACTCACAGAGATGCACCTGCTTCTGCATTCTGGGTGCTAAATTAGAGGCGTGGCCACCTCTCCCACCTGTCAATACCTCTTTAAAGCAGCATTTTCCTGTGTCCCAGCATCAGAGAAAAGTCATTTCTAGATCCTCATTTGGAGGTGACACAGGTGTGTCCTTATTTACCCCTGCTCGATGTATGTATGTCCTCACACGAGAGGAAGGAGTACTGTGGGTGCGAATGTGCCCGAGTCACTCGGAAGGAAGGCCAGAGGTCTGTGTGTAGGATTTAGTCACCATCTCTAATTTCTTAGAACAACAAAACAGATAGAGAAAGGGAGCTTCAGATTTCATCTCTGGCATCTTACATGTCAAGAAAACGAAAAGGAACAGGTTACAAAGGGGCTGTGGATTCTGCACCATAAGGTTTCCTACTGCTAAAAGTATGGATTTCCTGTCAGCTCTTCTGAAGATGGTACTGAGGGAACATAATTCAGGCTTTTCAGCACCCTAAGAAAGGCTGAGTCCCCTCCAAGGCTAGACTGAGACTTTTCCTTTCTTTTTGACCTGGCACTTCACATCCATGTGCTGCCGTGCTGCTGTGTTACATTGTGCATTCTCTCCAAGATTCTGTAAACCTCAGCTGTGTCTGTAGCAGATGACGGTCAGTCAGCCTGAAGTGGACAGGAGGAGAGTATTCTACCAGAGAAACACCCTGGAGGCTTCTGGTGAAGTAGTTCACAAAGATTGACGGTCTTCCTTCTACGTGCTATTTCAGTTTTAACAGGGGGTAAAGGAATTATTTGATAGGAAAGATAAAGGATGTTTGTGTAAGCAGACCATCCAATTTTCTTAGTCCCCTTGTTTTAAGAGATTTTAAGGCCTGCCTGCACAAAACTTCATGTAACTAGCAATAGGGAAGAGGGTAATAGAGCTGAGCTATAGACATGTTAGTCAAAGACTAGTCTGTCAGGTCATTACAACGATTTTAGGAAATGTGTTTACTATTAGACCAACAAGGTTTTGCAAAGCTGCTATTAAGTTTCAACTGTAGGTGACTCTTGGGTTCTGAGGGTTCACAGTGATTAATGTCTGTTAATAATTAGTCCATCTGTCAACCTCTAACAAGAGCAGGTTGATAGACGGGTGAATTGTTATTGATTCCAAAAATGTGACTAAAATCTGGTACTAACTTTCTGGCCTTGATGCTAGAACAAGGCTGGGGACTGTGCTGCCTGGAGAGAATGTGCTGGGCCCACAAGCTTGTGCAGTGATTTGTCATCTGGTTACAGAACACAATTCTTATGAATTGTCGAGTGTAAGCCACAGGTAGATGGTACTGTGATTCTATAAATCATTCCTTTAATTGGATTAACATGTTCGAATCTTCATTGCTCTGTAGGAGCACAGACTGTATCTGTTTGCCTTTGCTGGGACTTTTAATTATCTTTCAATAAACTTAGATGTAAAGTGCCATGTACTTGTAGAAGCTCGTGCTTCAATAAAAACTTTCTTGAAAGAAAAATCACGAAGTAGATTTTCCCATGGGCTTTGCTTATTTAGAAGCATTGAACTTTAATTTAGAAAAATCCATTATTGATAAGTTTCATTTGTCTCAGACTCCCTTTTAAATAGTGGGAAAGATCTGCAGAGTAATGGTTCTGATGGGTCAAGTAGACAAGTCTAGTTTTGGGAACTATTGAGTTGAAAAAGGGTTCCAGGAAAGTTTGGTTAAGGAATAAAATGAAAGTCCTTCTGACATGCTTTCTCCAAATTCTCTCCTAATTTAGACTTTTTTTGTTGCTGTATATTTGATTTGGGGGCTTGTACATGCTAGTGTGGTACTGTCCCACTGAGCTTAAACCCTCTACCACAGGTTTAAATCATATTGAAATCCGATTGTTGGTAGGCTTCTAGTGATTTGTCTTTCTGATGTTCTATTTTTTTTTAGAGCAATTTAGCCAAGTTATAATTTCTGGAAAGGAATAGTTGAGCTGTTTTAATTTGCCATCCTTCTACTTTGGCACGATGTATGGTTTCCATTTCCCCAACTTCTACCTCATCTGCCTCCGTACCCACAGCTCTTCGTTCAGGTATAGACGCAGCAATATTCTTAGCACTGCTGATTGTAGGGAAAGCCTGTCATCCTTGTTTATATTTTAAAATACTTTCAGCTATATTACAGGTAGAAAGAGACCTATTAAGGATCAAAGAAAATCAAAACCCAGGGAGGATGTCCACTGACATAAAGAGTCTCCTCAGAGGGTTTTGGTAGATAGGACTTACAGGGTTTACACATAAGTGGCGTCTGTGGAAGAGATAGTGCTACCACGTGTATGCTTGTCTGTGCTCCTAGTTCAATATCGATTGTAAGAGCTGCACTTAGGGCTTCAAAATAGTTCAAGAAAGTTGATCCAGCTCTCTCTCTTGTGTCTGACCTCACATTGGAATCTCAGGGTGTGGGAGAGAAGTGGCAGGGTCACACTGCACTGCCACCTGCCCCTTTCTCAGGAGTAAAACTGAACTGGCTGCCTGACGCTCTTGGTAAGCCAAGCCGGAAACGCTTTCCTGCTTTGGTTTTCCTCAAGCTGTGCTTGCAGAGCTCTGAGCCCATTTGAAACTCCTGAAAACCCGCAGCTGTCTCCTCAGCAAGGGTCGTAGTATTTGGCAGGGTCATCCACAGTGGCCTGCAGGAGAAGGGGACAGACGTCCTATGTCGCTACGGCCGTGGTGTAACTCTATGCTTAAAGACTGCCTAGCAGAACAAAGGGGGTTAGTTTTCCTGTTTAGAGACTAGCATCTTGTGAGATGCAAGCACATATTTTCTCGTTTCTCTTAGACAGAAGCTCCTTTTGGTAGTATAGACCCATTTATACTCTAGAGAAGAGCATCTGCAAGTTAAAAGTCCACCTGTACCACTTCAGTAGAGTAAAAACAAGGATGTACAAGTAGGCTGAACATGGCAACGACTTCTCTAGGGTAAGAGTTTCAAATCTCACCGCACTTTGGGTTATGAATTGAAGTTGCTCCCTTGCCATTTGTAACAATAATTAGAATTAGAATTAGAAAATAAACATATTACCTTTATGTACTCTTGAGTACTGACAGAAGGTAAGTCTTCATTTTTTCCTATATAGCCAGGATGAGTTTTCCCAATAAAAATTAGCATTAGAATTTATCACCAACAGAGAATGAGAAATGAAAAGGAAATCGAAAACTCTATGTCCAACAAGTTTTACCAGATGTCAGGTAAGAATAATTTAACTTACAAAGTGATACACTCATGTTATTTTCCTTTTTCGTTGTTTAAAATCAAATTCCAGAAACTAAAGTCTCTATTATACTGCCTTCCTTATGCTAAAGCTGAAAGAATAGAGTGTTAGAGAGTATCGCAAAACGTCTGGTCCAAAGTGATCTGGGGAGCAGGACTGTTAGACACATGGGCTCTGCTCTCTAGACTTTGACAGAGGCCGGTAGATTTGCTGTTAGTGGCACGGGCCTGCTTTGCGCAGCTGTCTGTCACTGCACTAGAGAGTGACTGTTCACCCTAAACACCTTAGGAGCATGTACATAGACACGTGTGCTCTGTAGGCCATGCATTTCTGAGTTCAAGGTATTATTTAATAATGAAAGCAATGTTGCTTGCTTTCGTCACGTGAAATTTTGTGGGGTATTGAGGAAGGGTGATTCACAGCAACTTGAGATGAAGAAAGAAGTGCACATTTCATGATCAGACACATGGCCCTCACTTCCAGGACTTTCCGCACCAATTAAGCTGCTTATTTTCTCTAAGTTCATTCTTCATGGAACTGTGCTGTTAAACTGTAAATATCTGTGCTGTGGAGCCTGCGCTTTTTATGTGTGTGTTGGGAAATCAGCTAATTTAGTTGAGACACACCAAAACTGGTTACTGATCCAATAAAAGTATCAAAGGCCAACAGAAACTATTTGATTTCATTCTTAAAGACTTCTGAGAAAAGTTAGTGGAAGCTCATATCCTCTTTTTCTTTTTCTTTTCATTTATAGAAGTCAGTCTATTGATCATTGTACTAAAGTTCCAAGTCAATGCCAGACCCCATGCATGCATATTTAACTAAAGAAGAGGAAATCTGAATTTTTTTATCCTCCCAAGGAAGTGAGACCAAAGAAACAACATAATACTTCCCCATATCATGAAATGGTCTTGCTAAGCCTTAAACATCTGTTCTTGCTCTCCTTACTGAAGAAAAGTAGTAAATGCAGGCCAATTTGAGGGTCAGTTGCTGTGGTGGGTGGTGCTATCTTTAATGAAATGAAGAAAAGACACCACAAACAGAATTCCTTGATGTGGTAGAATCACTTTATAGAACAGATTGTGAGCTTGATCTTCCCAGATGGCCCTATTTATACATGTCTGGGGCAGTTTAAGATGGGTGAAACATGGAATAAACAATCTTTTGGGGAAGTAGACATTAACGTCCTATTGAGATTGTGTACCCTGGAAATTATTCGGATTATAATTTGCTTTCCCGTCACTTAACACAGCTTCTTCCTTAATGGTGTCCGCACTGGACAGCGCTACTAGGAAACATTGCATTTGAAAGACAGAAGTGCTCCATTGTCTAAGGAGAATGTAGCGAATCTTGATGTGAATACAGTCGTGAAGGGAATGGACGTAGAGGAAACTGAAGCTTTATAGAGAGACCCGTTGTCTCTGATTCTCACCCAGCATCATTCTACTGAGCCAGAGAGACCTGGTTCATTAGGTGAGAACGTGAGCGTTCCAATACTGAACACACGGCAGAGCGAGCGCCTGGGGATGAAAGATGGGCCTGAGAAGGCTTCCTCTGGGAAAGAACAGTTGGCCTGCAAACTTACTCAGACTATGAGCTTCAACTCTTTAATCTATTTTCAAAATAAGTTTCATGTGAGCCCTGCCATGTTCGAAGTTGCTGTTCACATATAAATAAAATAACTTAAGGGAAATAATAGCCGTAGGGTAGAATTTGGGAAGAATACCTTGACCCTACCCAGTTTTCACATGACTAAGAATTAAAAGGAAAGTGTATAAAGTTCCATTGAAAGCTATTCATGCGCAGTGGCATTTCAAGGCAGTTCTAATCTAATGATGGGAGTGGTAGCTTTCCAGAAGGGATCACCTGTATCCCTGATGGCCTGAACTTTCCTGCTTGTCCTATGAAGCAGGAATTCAGAAGGAAAGACTGACAGGTAAAGTCAATGCCATCGGGATTAACCCTTTGCTCTGCTGCCTATATTTAGTTAGGTTCTGTGGCCTTCAGCCTTGCTAGCTCTGAACCTCCTAGCACAAAGACCTCAGTTCACCAGCAATAGCAAAATGATAGATGCTGTTGCAGGGTAAGACCTACTGACTGCACAGCGTGCCAGGTGCTGCTCTAAGCACAAAGCAGCAGCAAACCCTTTAAAGTCCAAAGTTGTTTGAAGTTTGCAGCAGCTGCCTGGAACAGATAGCTTTACCAATCCTAATCAAAGTCACACAACTAGTGGCAAAAGCAGGTTCTAGGAGATGCTCTAGCACTGGACTCTACATTCTTTGTCACCACGCCACCTTTAATGGAAAGACTCTACAGACGTGTGAGTGTCAGCCTCACGAATAAGAACACCTTGTGTTTGCAGTGTCTTAAACTCTCAGCTCAAGGATTTCACTTCCTTTTAGAGAGTTCTTGTATTTCTGTGTACTTTGTAAAAATCACACAGCTGGTAGAAGACAACTAAGTACAAATGGACCACGTGATGTCACCTCCATTTCGTGTGCTTCGGAGCCTGGGGGCTTCCAAGAACCACACCGGGAGCATCCACTGAGGACTCAAGTGTCTGATAATATTCCAGGCATGTCTATGTCCTTCCATGTAAAACTCTATCTCAGAGAAGCAAGGTTATTGGAAACAGGCAGATACTAGCTCTTAGGGAATCTCATACATTAAAGGTGTTGAGTCTTTTCCTTTTAAAAAGTTAAACTATCCCAAGATAGTTAAGAAAGTAGTCTTCTGTTGCCTCGCAAAAGGGTTAGAAAAGGGAATCCTTCACAAAACAAAATTCTTTTGTTTTTCTCAGAAGAGAGGCAGGGTCTCATTGGCCTTAAACTCACTCTGCATCCGAGAAAGACCTTCACCTCCTGATGATCCTGCTTCTACCTTCAAGTACTGGGATTACAGACATGTGACACCAAGGCCTGGTTTTGTGTGGTGCCTGGGATCAAACCCAAGGCTTTGCTGGGCAAGTACTATTAATGCTGAGTCACATGCCAGCCCTAAAAAATTCTTTTCATTCATTAAAAAATGGAAATTGTAATAGAAAGAGGGATGTCTAGTGGTCGCTTCCAAATAGGACCTTGTTGAGACAACATAGTTATTCTATCTCCTTGTTGGTTTTTGATTTTATTCTCAAACACATTGTTCAGCCTTTTTAGTTTCAGCAAAAAGCAGAGTAGCTCTCCAGCTCCATTAAGGAAGAGAGAAACAAAGCCTCCATGTAGCAGATAGTTGGGGCAGGTGGGAATATTCTTCTTTTGTAATTTCTAACCAAACCAGAAGCAAGGCCTCCTGTCCCCTTCTAGTGGTTTAAAGAGGGAACAGCAGAAAGCCCCCCAATTTAATTCCTGGAACCCAGTGCAGGGATGGCTTAGGGATACAGACCCAGCAAGGAGCAGCCCACAGCCCAGCGGGAAGGATATGGGAATGCTGCCCTCTTGGAGCTTCCTTGACCTTTAGAGTCACTTTCTAGCTCCAAAGGGGAACAGTGAGAAAAGTTATTTTCTTCATCTGTCACTCAGCGAGAACGTTCATTTTCTTTGCAGGGAGAGAAATGTCATCTCTACTGTTGGCCAGGGACGAACTTTCCAAAAATAAGTATAATATGGTACAGAAGTCACCAATGACCTGGCATCCTGGTTATAGCGGGCTTCCGAAGCAGCTCGGGCTCAGGGCTCATGTTCATTCCCTCTAACCGGGACCCTGAGGGACATGGTTCTGACCTTCAAGGGAGTGGTTGGAAAGTCTTGCTGTACGCTGGCTGCAGGTGGTACAGCTGCCTCCTGGTCAGCGGTTTCACTGCAGAGAATCCCGCTCTCCCCTAAAGGGACAGCAGCAGTCACAGTGAAGACTGGGGACCTTAAGCTGTTAGGACAACACACTTACCACCCATCCCCTAGTTCTTTGATGACGTGAGCCAGCCATTGCAGATGCCCTGGCACGGACTGTGGGCACTAAGAATTGCAAGGTAGATGTGAGATGCCCACTGTCTACTTGGCAGGCAGAATAGACGTAATTTAGGCTTCCTTGAGGTGGGTAAGAAGTATGGCCACTCTAGCTGTGAATTTTCATTCTTCATGTTGAGATTTCATTTGTGAGTGTCTGAGCTCAGGAGGAAGTTCTTTGGTCTTGGAAGAAGTAATCAGGAACTTATCAGAAGTAATCCATCATAAGAAACAGTGGTTCCTGAGTCCAGACACTTGATTTACTGGCCCAGATTTTGTCAGAACTAGCAATGTAACCTGAGACAAATCACAGAATCTCTTTGAGCCCCAGGTTACTCCATAGTTAGAAGATTTTAACAGGCTGCTGCTGTGATGGGATTAGAACTAGATGTTCCCTAACTTGACAAATTCCATGAGATACAAAAGTGTCACAATATATATTCCTTGATGATCTGAGGGGGGAAAAATCAGTAATGTGGGCCACAGCTCTTAATGTAGAATTGCATGGACAGTCTTTCACTATAATCAGTTTTAACGCTACATGTTTGTGCCATCCTGAATAATAGCCGCTAACCACATATGGCCATGTAAGTATAGACTACTGAGCAAAGTCTTCCTCTTGAGCAGTGCAGGCACAAAAAGAGGCCATCCTCAATGAAGGTTCTCTTGCCCAGTACCATCCTGGGCCTTTGTCCAGACCACTCACTGCGGCCTCTTGTCCCTTACAGCAGGATATAGATGCTTATGCCCTAGGGTGACCGGTCCATCTTTGGAGGATTAAAGGGTGAGACTACATGCCATTCGAGCAGAGCACTACAGAGAATCTTCCAGGCAAAGGATGTTGGCCCCAAAAGAGAGATTGAGAGAGGTGTGGAGGGGGGGTGGTTACAGGGAGGAGTCAGGAAGCCCCTGGATCATCGTGTGCCTCACATCCTGACCTCTGTGAGACACAGACCCCAGAGGTGAATTCTGCAGAGATATTGTCCCCTTATGTCCATCCCAACCATGAAAGAACATGAGAGGAACTGCCCAGATACCAGGAAATGAGGGGCCTACTCAGCAGTCAGTGGTGGGAGAAAGGTTAGTAAAGTCTGGCCATGTTAAGAGAACATTAGCATCTGAACAGAATGGAGAAGAATTCATGGAAATGGAGGGAGAGGGACAGTCACTCTAGTGGTTTCTGAAGTGTAGCAGGATAGTCAAGGTGAGCTTGCTTGGAGGGCTAGGCTGAACTATTAGGAAGAAAGTATCGTTTGCACAGGAGAAGGCTTGGTTCTGTTTTCCCTGCCCCTGGCCCAGAGTACGAAGGACAGAGAAAATCAGAGGTAGATGGCAAGTGTGTAATTGTACCTGCCACCTGGAAGTCACCTGTAAAGGAGTCACCTTTCTCTTCTGGATTCTCCTCCAGGTGCTACTGCAGCCGACGACACTGAAGACGCAAGCACGGAGTTCACAGACAGCATCGAGGAGGAAGCTGCACACAACAGCCACCAGCAAGTAAGTCAGCGTCAGGCATGAGGCTTTCTGGATCTTTCTCACAATCAGCCTTCTTGCGCTGGCAGTGGGAAGACATCTTTCTTGTAACCCTCCCCCAGCCTGCTCCTGGGTTTTCCTTGGTCTTTTTCTGTTCCGTCTACCGTTTGTTGTTTTACTACGTCTACTTCTTCTTTCTGCTTCTTATCCCTTCCTACCCACCTGTGTCCCTGTTTCCTGTCTGTAGCTTTAGCTTCAGAAGAATTGTGACTCACAAGACCATGGATGCTTCCCCTCTTTGGCTTTTCTGACTGAAACACAAAAGAGAAGACAGGCATGGAGGGACTGTTTGGGGGACAGCAAGGCCTTGAGCCTGCTTGACAGGAGAACTTGTCTGAGAAACTCCCAGGGGATTGGAACGCCTCCAAATCAGGGATCTTTGTGAAACAGAAAAGAGCTTTGCTCTGGGGTCTGACATGCTACCCAATAGCAAGTCCTGCCAAGCTTCAGAATTTGTCACCGAGCCACTGTCAGAGAATTGTAATGTCTCAAGCCCAGGAGTGAATGTCCTGGACCTCGGAGGTTAAGTCACCTGTAGTGATCTTAGCACTCACTGGAACTCAGATTATCCACCTTGCCCTGAGACATTCAACAGTCACACCTAAATGCCCGTGGCTCTTAAGTTGTTACAGAGAACGGAACGGGGATCCTTGCTAGAAAGAGGCTGGGCTTTTCTAGTGGTGTCTTCCTT
The DNA here is from genome assembly GCA_004026605.1 of Ondatra zibethicus. Classification (NCBI taxonomy): domain Eukaryota; kingdom Metazoa; phylum Chordata; class Mammalia; order Rodentia; family Cricetidae; genus Ondatra; species Ondatra zibethicus. The sequence goes on along the minus strand of PVIU01002557.1, from coordinate 1,901 downwards.
GGGGCTACTAGGAATGCTTGTAGGAAAATGGGGGTTCCTGGGTCTGCCTGTATATTCCCTGCATGAGAAAAAGAGGAGACATCCATGAAACGGATAAGAAGAGGCCAAGTGAACAGACCCCAAACCAAATAGGATTTGGCCTCGTTTTGGGCTCTTGAGCACCTGAGTTTGTCTGGGACACCAAACTGCACCAGAAGTTTCTTTGCTTTCTGTCAAGGTCTCCTTTTTGTTGCAGTAGTCATTGTACTAAGAGGCGTGTGGGCTGTGTCCTTCCGCCCGGCTCCTGGCCGCCAAAATAATTACACAGAAACTGTATTCATTGAAATACTGCCTGGCCTATTATATATAGCCTCTTATTGTCTAACTCTTACATATTTGTTTAACCCATTTCTAATAATCTGTGTGTCACCATGAGTCGTGGTTTACCGGGAAAGATTCAGCATGTTAGACCTGGCAGCTTCATGGCGGGCGGCTCTCTGTGACTCTGCCTTCTCTCTCCCAGAATTCCGTTCTGTCTACTCCCCCCACCTAAGGACTGTCCTATCAAAAGGCCAAGGCAGTCTCTTTATTTAACCAATGAAAGCAACAAAAATACAGAAGGACCTCCTACACCAAGTCATGACTGCCCTTCGCTCCACCCTTGAGGGCTTCATGTTAGCTCCACTTCTCCATTTGCTTCTTCCCAACTCTTCACTGACTAATGGGCTGCGGTTTTAATCACATAAACCACTGCTCTGATGCTCAGAGGTCTCTGCCCCTCCCTGACTCCGTCAAGGATCTTGGGTGCAAGAATTTGAAGGATAAATAAAAGTCTACTGTGAACAGATTGGGATGTTGGCTGGACACAGTGGCTCTAACAGCTGTGGGGCAGGAATAACTTCAGATTAAGTATACAGAAGACACCGATACCACGGCCATCAGATTCTGCTTACCACGCTCTAACTATCCTGGTGCTGCAAGTCTTGCAGGCAAACTGGTTGGTAAAGCCATCTTTTTCCCTAGCCTTCTTTCCTGTAACCTCACGCCGAGAAGATGACTGGACTGTACTTGGAGAAGGTCAGTCTCACTCCGGAGTAGACATTCACCCCCACACGTCACAGCATTTATCTTGGTACTTGGCATAGGAAGTACTCAGTGTAATTGTAAGTTAGCAAAGCTTCAGATCAGGGTTCTGCTCTTCATAGACAGAAGTGTACACCTCCTGGATGGTAAGCACTGTTTTCCTCCGATCGCTTCTTCTCGAGATGTGATTTTCAGCTTTTGAGTAGGAAGAACCTTGGTGTATGGCACCACTGTATGTGATTTTCAGCTTTTGAGTAGGAAGAACCTTGGTGTATGGCACCACTGTATGTGATTTTCAGCTTTTGAGTAGGAAGAACCTTGGTGTATGGCATCACTGTGTGCAAAGCTGCTCTGAGTTTGCTTCATCTGTTGCGGAGTTTGAGTTGTGACTCTCCTGTTACCGATTAAATAAAGCCTGCTTTGCCATAACTGCCGTGTGTCCAGATTCTAAAGACTTGTTTACTTGTTTCCCTTTAGGATTAGCCTGTGAGCAATTCCTTGCTGTATCCTTGGGAGATAAACTTTATTTTTGACCCAACACTTCCTTTTTTTTTTTTAATTTTGAGACAGGGTTTCTCTGTGTAGCCCTGGCTGTCCAAGAACTCACTCTGTGGGCTCGAACACACAGAGATCCACCTGCCTTTGCCTCCCAAGTGCTGGGATTGAAGGCAGGCACCACCACCATCTGCCTGTCACACTCCTTTCTTAACACACCCGTATACACACTTTCCCTAGTGCACCCGTATACACACTCTCCCTAGTGCACCCGTATACACACTCTCCCTAGTGCACCCGTATACACACTCTCCCTAGTGCACCCGTATACACACTCTCCCTAG